>CABFPE010000937.1:164912-177102 GCA_900660155.1 Hofstenia miamia | reverse complement strand
ATATATATATATATATATATAACTATATATATATATATATATATATATACACATGTATAGCTAATCAAAACTTTGAAATGCTTCAAAACACTTTCGAAAAACTACTTAGTGTGCAAATGGTCTTAATAGCTGTTATCTATCAATATATATAGAAATAACAAAATTATCAAAAACGTCTCAAATTTAAAAGGAGGATTCGATTTGTGTCGGTCAGGTTTATTACATAAAAGTTTGCTATGAATTTATTAACCTTAATTTTGCATTTATATATTATACAAAATATTTTGGAAAAATAAAGATTTAAAAATTCAATTTTCCCAATACAGTAATAAAAAATTAAGACATTTAAAAAATTTCATTTGACAAACAATAGTTAAACTAAAATACTTTTGGTATATCGTGATTTTGTGTGGCAAATCTATATTGACACTCTAGATTGAAGAAAAATATATTAAAATATGTAAAAAATTTATTTAAAACATATATGGAATAATTACTCTTCAAACTCATAGTAAGTTCTTAAATTTTTAAAATATGGTAAACTTTAATTTTTTTTTATTTTGATGTTGATAGGAAGTTTGTTAAATCACAAAAATATCATTTGCATATGAATGAGCTCCCAATATCAATTAGTAATTACTCCCTTTTTGAAGATTGAAAACTTATTAAATTCAATATTATTGCAATAACATTAAAACGTATTGTAAATATATTAATAAACATAAATTGCAATAAAATTGAGAAATTTGTTTTAATCAGTTTCAACCTCTTTTGAATATTCCATAATTAGATTTCAGAAAATATTTCTCAGTTATTGCAAAATGCTCTACACAATTACCAATATTTTGCTTGTAATTTGATTATTTTAAATTCACAAATTACATACTTGGTTTTGCTCCTCCTTTAGCGAATAAAGCGAAGATTCTTGTTTCCTCACATATTTAACTTTTTCAGGATTCACCAAAATGATATCACCATCTTCATTCTTGTCAACAAGTGGTGAAAGTGATGAACCAGAACTCGCAGGTTTAAATGAAGTTATCTAAAACATTACTATGAATATTTACAATGATTAAGGATTTTTTTAATATCATATTTAGCTATTTGTGATAATTTTATCCAAAATAGACTATTTCAATATTATACACTAAGCTATTGGAATAATACTGTTGACTTTGCCTTTCAAAATTGGTTTGCTTTTCAGTTCATATCAAGGTTGAAAAATTCATACATAATCTAGCTTGTACCTGAACTCTAACATCTTCAAGATAATCTTCATTTCGATTGTGTACAATATCAAATGTGCCCAATCTTGTACAATAATCTTCAACCACTGGTTCCAAATTATTCATTTCGTAAGCATATAGATTTCTATCTTTACAATTCACTTTTAATTTTTCGTTTCTACTTCGAGATTCAAATCCGTTTTCCGAAACATATTCTTCTACAGATTCTAAAATAATAATTGTAAATTTCTTCAATAAACGCAATTACTTTAATGCACTTTATCTGTGTGAAGTAATAATAATAATAATATACTTAATGCGATATTTATTTTCAAATTACTGTAAACTTCCTATAAATAATTAAAATGATGACATGTAAAACAATAGTTTTATATTTGGTTTAAATGTCCTTTCAAATTTCAAAGAAAACCAGAAGAGTACAGATTTGAATGTTTACAGAATTTGATAACTATTACAAAATATATAAAATATAATAATGCAGACATTGAACAGCATTGCTCATGGTCGGTTGTGTTTACCCAATCTCTCTGATTACGCTATGACAAACACTACAAGTTCATCACTACTATGCGAAACATCCAATGGCAAAATTGTTGATGCATTGAAGAAATTCATCTCTGTAAATGGTATTAAGTTAAGCGTAATGGTGTTCACTGGAGTTTGTGTGTGGTGGTGGAGGCCTTGACTAATATGGTTTTAATAGTAATTACTTTTGATTCATGCTCTCAATGGATGATCATTTGTTCAGGTGATGTAGAGCAAAATCGAGGACTAGATTCCTTGATGGGTTATACTGATGCTTTGTTAAAGCAAATTAAGAAGGATGACTTAATTATGATCATTCTTGATATGCAATCTAAATACAGTACAACTGCGTCTTTCAAAAGAAAAGGAAAACGTTGAAAATTTTTTTGCAGTACTTAGATATCAATGAAAATTCAAGTACCGAATTTTCTGAATGAAAAATTTGAAACTAAAATAAATTCTAACCGAAATCCAAATCGAAATTATTTTTGAAACTGAACTGAAATATTAAAACCAAAACAAAAAAAAACGGATGTTTCTTCTGGCAGTGAATCGCCAAGACACATTGTGTCAAATAGTATTAGTTTACAATATTTGAAAACCAAATAAAATATCGACATTTTTTCTTCCAACAGACCTGAACTAAAGTGACGAATTTTGACAAAATATTCGAATATTTGAACTAAACCAGAAAATTCGAAACTGAACCGATACAACTTGAACAGATTGCGTCTTAAATTTGCATAAAAAATTAAAAGAAGTCAAATTCATAACAAAACAGCAATCTATTAAAATGAATATCAAAGATTGAAGACTAATTCTAAAGTGTTGATTGTTGCTTATCCTTATAGTTTGATATAATTTTGAACAGCTATTGTCATGCTTTTAATATCAATTCAATCTAAATAGTGAAAACCTATATTATCTTCGAATTTTGCCCCTGCTTCTGAATTGAAAGCTGCACTTCCACTTTGATGCGTTGGCTGATAATGAGAATCTAAACAATGAAATTGTTTTGACGTTTACAAAATTGAGTTAAATTTAATATTAAGCATAGGGAACAAATAACGCAAGCCTTGTATGATTTCAATATTATTTAATTCTTTTTTAAAAGACCATTTATTGATTGGCAACTTAAATTTCTGAAATGACTAAATTAAGAGCGATACTTAGACTAAATATTATTTAAATAAAATTATACTTTAGATGCAAATCAAATATAACTCTAAATTATATTTTGTAATGGTTATCACATCTCATTCTACATCAGTAGCTGACAAATTATTGCCTTTGACAAAAAAATTAATATGTTTTGGTTTAAGAATTCAAATGCACAGGAGCAAAAAATCCATCTTTGTGTTGCATTGACGCCCTATAACTAGAAGTTCATTGGGTTTCTAACTGGATTCAAGATGACTCGAAGATACCAGTAGTGTTAAGTAAGTACTAGAAAGTGTTATACTATAATAAAATGTAATTAAAATTTAGGATTAATTAGTATTACATTAGGATCTCAATATATCTATCTAGTCAGAATTACAAAAAGTATTAGTCAAGTATTGATTTTTAACTAACTAGGAATTCTGCTTTTCTGCAATTATGAACAAATAAATCAATACTTGCCGAAATACTGTAAACTTCGTTAATTTAAAAATTATTTTTTAGTGTCTATCAAAAGCTGCATGCCCAAATACTTATCAACAATATTTGTTCATTAAGCTACTAAGCTAATTTGTTCTGCTGCCATTGTTCAAATATATATATATATATATATATATATATATATATATATATATAATACAAAAAGTAGGTTGGCTTTGTGAATTATATAGCGAACATGTCAGAAAAAAAACTTGTATCTCAATTCTGCAAAGTCTATTGAGTTAACATTTGTCCATCCCTACATCAAAGACACCAACTCGTATGAAATGATATCTTCGCAAATATGAATTATTTCGCCAGACTAATGATGTTAAGTACCTTTGCTTATTCATGGAAACAAAGTTGGACTGGAATAAACCGATAACATGCATCATAAAGATGGTTAATGATGTAATTGAATTTTTATTGTTTGTCCTGCCTTTCTTAGATCGCAGAACAATGAGAGTTTTTAATCAGTACATAATGCCTACTTATGACTAAAGCACAGAAATTGGAATACCCTCATAAATAATCAATTTTGCCACCAATTTAGTACTCACCTCTGTATCAAAAATTTCTTACAGCAACTAGTTTATCCTCATCGACGAGAATCAGACTTATAGACCTCCTTACTGTAAATCTGCCATCTACCAGAATAGTTTCTTCCCCAATGACTCGCCAATATGTGAACTTCATAAGGAATTATATTAACTGAGCAGTTATATTACTGTATTTTGGCTTTGAACAAAATTAATGAAAAGCTATTCAACGAGTTTAATCGAAAATTTTCGCGGAAACTGCATATCCTATAGAAATGATAATCAATTTACATATTGAATTTCGTTAATGGAAAATTTTAATTTTCAAGTAGCAATTGGCATGATGCTTACAGAGAAGTATTAAAATTAGATCATGAGAGAATGCAAGAATATCATAAAAAGTACGTCTAAAAAGAAAATGTCTATAATTTGATACTACCTCAGGATGGAACATATTGCAATCAATGGAGTAAGAGTTATTCCATTCAAAAAATGCTCGTATGTGACTAGGCTCTCAAATGAGAACTACAAAATGATTGCCTTGAAAAGGAGTATGGAAAGAATATTGGTAGATCAGGAGGAATTGTCACACCTTATCATATCAACTACTGATTTTGGACTAAATGATTCTGATGAATATTGTAAAGACTGATGATCTTGGTTCTATTAACCATGATAGCAAGACTTTGTTAAGATGTGAAAAACATGCTGTGGTTATATTGCTAGTTTTGTTGCTAAGAACAATGAATCTTTAAAAGTCGAATTTATTTTTCCTGCTAACATAGTCATACTATTTTGATTTTAATATACTTGTAGATAAAACTTGCTGGAGATATACAATTCATTTGTTCCATTAGGTATATAGCTCCAATGATTTCTCAGCTATGAATTGAAAGTTTCAATACATTAGAAATTACGTTTACAAAAACCTGGAAAAGATCGGGAAATTCAAATGATTTTTTGCATTTCATAATAAAATTGATAAGCTATGTGAATTTATATATTTGTTGAATGTTTCCTTATTTTGATTTTCTAGCAATAGTCTATGTAAGAGAAGAAATATACAAAGGTTAAAACTATAACAATAAATGTAATGATTAAATTTAGTATTAATATATTATGTTTTTATGCAATCTTTCATAAATTAGTTCATTCATGAACATTTTTTACCGCCTCCATATTCTTCATAACAATCTCTTGTCATTGCCGGTACTAGACTAGTCCATGCTTGAACATATAACCTTCCATCATTTACCTATTTTAATAACAATGGCTATTTCACAACAAAGTATTCAATTTTTACATGCAGTACTAATATTAAAGGATTGTAAATTATTTAATTTGACATAGGCAAAATTAACATTTCCAACCTTTGAGCTTAGCATCAAAGTATAACGTCCCGAGACGAACATTAATAGCCACCTAAAAATATAATGCTATTGACTTATCCACACTTTCATCAAACAGGTTCTGTAAATTACAAAGTGATTAAACTTACAGACTGTTCATCATCTTCAACCCTTGAAATGCATGAATTAACGAAGTCTGATAGGTTATCCAAATAGTTTGCATTGTTGTCCTGGAAACGAGGAACTTTGATTTCACGTGAATTAGCATGATGATCAAGAATGGGTCCTTTGTATTCTTCAAAAACAATGGATTTTTTATTATCAGTGCAGAAATAAGTTTTTCTCAAACCAGGCATTTCTAAGAAAATAATTTGATTAACTATTGGTTATTGGGCCTATAGTTACGTTTCTTATTAGTATAACCTGCTACCTCTCTAGTAAATATTATTGCAAATTCTAAGCGCCCATATGTTTCAATATACTATAAAAACCCTTATAAATTTGATAGATCTGTTGGAATTTTACATAGAATATAGAAATTTAATTTTACCTATATTAGTTTAAAACAACGCAATTTAGTAGGCTAACAATGTTAGAAAAATTAAAAATATTTGTTGACGTTATGTAAATTAAGTATAATATCGAAAATAATTCAACCCGCGGAGCTATGGTATTAAGCTCAATGTTTTCTAGCTTATAGCAAGTAGATCAAATTTCACAAACAGGGTTTTTCATGCAGGATTACATTCTGCAAAATATCAGCTGAATGAAATTTTACTTATTAACCGTAACTAAAGATTGCATTTGTTTAAGTATAACACATTCAAAAATCGATTTTGTTGGTATAGCACGTCGTCAGAAACTCTACTACAGAGATCGATTTTGAATGCTACGCAATGAAGATGTGCGCTTGTATTAAATTTCAGTGAAACTCTTGTATATTTTATATTTGCTTTGTCAAAATGCAGTCTCAACAGCCTATGCTGATGCTAAATTTTAACATCCCGCTGTCTCAATCCCCACTTCAAGAGATTGACTGTAAATAGCGGATACTATTACTTTTCATAGTTACAAATATCTCTCTGTATTGAGTGATAAATTCCAGCAATATCTCTACTGATTAATTCATAACTATTATTGTATAAATGACTTTCTATTTTTTACAACTGTATTAAATCTTGTGAATTAATTGAAGTCCGTTTAGATTAACAGGGTCGAAACCAGGAGCGGAGCCCTGCAATCAAGAACATAATGGTATCAAGCAGCGATTGCCAATGGTATGCAGTGGTTCGTGACTCACAAAGGAACTAGCTCAGCCAATGTGTTTAATGCGACAGGATTCCCATTGGTGTTAGGGAAATTCATAAAGGAAGGTTCGCACCCTGACCACTTTCGCTTCTTATAGATTTTACATATAAATAGCCTTATAATTAAAAAGATACATAGCCCTTGATACATGTGAGCAAATATTATGGCCGCTAAACAGAGGTGACTGAAATTTAGGTATAAACGAGTAATCTAATTGATATACATAATATGATGTTCGTAAACATTTCTTATGTTTAATATAAGGCGGTTGTTATGTTTAATACCGAAGACAAATTTGGATCTAAAATAAAGGGTTAACCTACCATCAGCTGTCCAGCTGTTTAGAGCGCGGCTCTTATTATAAGTGAATCGGCAAAATAGGTAAGCAGACCTAACCTAAGGCCACACTTTCTCTAGATAGGGAGGAGCAGTAAAGCTGATGTTAAAGCCTCCCAACCGGCCGATAACTGCGCGGTGAGAGTCCTTGAATAGCTACTTGTGTGCCTGCACGTTTAGCTTTCCATTAATATAATAATAAAACCTGATCCAAAACAAAAGTTAAATCCAAACGATTTAATTCCTCACTTGTTTCTCTTCTCACAGTATTTTTATACTACACTTTACAACATGTACGTGTTTTCTCATTGACTATTCTTTCTGTTTGTATGAACTCGTTGATTAAACTTTACAAAAGGTGTTATTAGCTTAAGCGTTTCTGTTGATCCTCCTTCCTCCGACAGGATCTTTTCTGTAACATCCTCCGACAGGATCTTTTCTGTAACATAACTTATTTTTACAAAAGATTATAATTGATATAAAAGCATAATCAAAATAAATAAAAATATTTAATTTCTTTTTCTTTTCATCATAACCGTTTTATGCGGATTAATGCTGATTATGCTACATCAATTTAAAAGGGCAACCGATTTCTCTAATTTCTCTCCATTTTAAAGAATTTTCTCCAAACCAATAAGAAATTCGGAAGTTGTAAGCCATGGACTTATCTATTGTTGAACATGCATGATAATGTAATCTTGAAAATTTCCACTAAAGCGTATTGCTATTGTTGAAGTAATTGAAAAAATAACTATATATATATATATATTTGAGAATTCTATATTTATTTAATCCCCCACCATACACAACGTTTATGTATTTATAAGGTATCGTTCAATATAACAATTTAATACAATATAAGTTAGCTTTTTAAGTACACTTTACGTACAAGTTGTTTACATAAAATGAACAGGTACATTATGTTTATGTTCACAAATTACAGGAACTGAACTGCGCAATTAGCGGGTAATGTGCAATAAGTCAGATGTCGTGGTAGATTAGAGTTAAGCGACTGGATAAAATGAGCTTAGCCCCCAAACATGTCTAGTTGCTTGGGAGGGGAGGCGGTAACGTCTGAGCTTACTTTGTGGTGAGTTCTGAGGACCAAAGAGAAGCAAGGAGCCAGCATTAATACCTAAGGAGGTTCGACATGCATTTAAGAGGGGTTGATGGAAATTTCCACATTACTTAAAATTTAAAAGAAAATTTACCAAGATTATGCACTATTTTAGTTTTATGCTGCATTAAGGCCTACTTTAATCACGACTATTTGCAGAACAAAAACGTCAATTTATGGACAAATCTGCGACATTTCCACTTTCCTAAGAATTGTTTTATGAAGAGTCTAACAGATTCTTCAAAACAAGCATTTTAAAATTCGTAATGACTATAGTGTCTACAATAAATATTGAAAAATACTGCATTTCTAAATAAAAACTTTAGATTAATATTTGTGCTATTTTACACTCTACACCTTCAATTTACATCAAAGAATTGATTTTGAAATGTAGAAAATGATCTCATTATATTCTCATATAGTTTTTAAAATTATCGAAAACGATGTTTCAAAAAGAATTGAGATGCTTTAAATAGCAAATTCTTTGATTTGGGTACTTAAAGTATCTTGTTACATCAAATGCTGGCCTGCATCAGAGTGCGTTTTCGTTCATATACTGCAAATTGCTAGGCCGTAATTAAAGTAGGTCTTGGTTATATGTCTGGGGGTACGCATGATTTTTTTAATGAAGTAGTGCCCAAGTAAGTGATTACAAGCGGATTTTTTTGTATTTCACGACATTATTGAGAGCAAATTTAAAAGTATTGAAACAAAATAATTTATTTTAAGATGCTGATTTCCTTTTAGCTTTATTGTCTAAGAGGGGTTGTAAGAGCCTCCAGTGGAGTTCATAATCTCCTAATACCCATGGCTACGAATTTTAACACCGTTGACACAGTTCACAATGGGTCAGAATCACAAGAACGTCGAAAAAAATTTAAAACTTTTAAAAAGTAACACGACTCTAATTTTAATGATTTTCTTCAATAAAGTTGGTATACTGGTTTTATAGTTGTAACCATTATTTGCGAAGGACCACTTCTTAATCAATTCATAAATATCTGTCATAGGAAGATATATTTTTGTAAGTATTGTATTTGGTCATTATACAACGCCTAAATATTTATTTTACATTCAAAATATATTTTTGTGTAAAATGCATACAGCAGGCATATTTCAGTTTTTTAAATGCTTATTTCCACAAGCTCGAAAATAATAGGAATATTTATGATTGCAAACAAACAATAAATTTATTTATTTTAGCCGAATTCGAGTACTATAATACTAAAAATGTAAATGTAATTTATTATTAAAAAACTTAAATTAAGCATTATATTCATAGTAGAAACATAGTAATCAAATCATTTTAGCACATTAATATAGAAATATTTACAAATAATTTTGGCAACCATATCTTTAAAATATGCAGGTACATGCAGCAAATTCTACTTCTAGTATTGCAAAAACCATTTAAAGTTTAAATTAAATGTGATTTTAAGACATTCATGCAAATCAACTCATACTGCATGTATTTTATTTATATAAATATGAACTATATTTTGTCATTATATCTTAGAATATTTATAAATAATAAAAATTGTAAGATTATTTTAATCTGAATAAAGAATGATCAGATTATATAAGTTAACAAAATTAAGTTTAGTAATGTTATCCCTAGAAAATCTATTTTCAAAAAACGTAGGTAACTATTGATTTGCTAAAAATAAGTTTTTTTTGTTATTCCAATACCTGGCTCAATCTGCACTGGAAGTAAAGATGTTTTAGCTTACTGGTGCCAGTGCCCAGTGTGAAACGCAGAGTGTAATTTTGGAAGAGTGCATATTTAGATAGCTTCACTGAGCTGACTTTTTTAAGTATCTTAAAGTTTGGCAGATTGTATAAGCAATCCAAGGTGCAAACTTTTAAAGATAGAAGCTTTTGCTTCCAATAAAGACCTCTCAGAATTATGGCCGAGTTGTCTGCAAAAACCTTTGGTAAAGAGTTGAATGAGTGAAAACACATAGATATACAATTTATAAGTAAAATTTATTGCTAAACGCATTTTCAAGAAAACTTGATCACTAAACAAAACAGTCCAATTCTAAATTTGAATTTTGGGTGATAACAGTAATTATTTATACATATAAACGTGAACATATATACGGGTTGTAATTGGTACAAGATATTTGACGAAGCCCAAAATTCAACAAAAAAATTTTGACCCAGCTTAGTCCAACAGAAATTGTCTTGAGATCAATGCAGCTGACCCAATACAAAGCAGTGTCAAAATGTAATCGACATTTGACCCCACTGCAATTGCATTCTTGATTTACACATATAACTCTTTTTTAATGTGAATCCTGTAAAAAAATTACCGGGTTTTATATTTTAGTGATTAACAAAAGCAATCCAAACCTCTATATATGATATAAATCGAAGGATCATACAACAAGCAATTGAATATGAATAAATTTTTCTCAAATTATTCCTAGAAATGCTCTACTGCATTTGCTGAACCATTATCAGGATATCTGAAACAACACACGTTGTCGAACTTTTGCTGACATCATATGATTGCAAATTTAATTAAACACAGTAAGTGGAAAACATTATTTATGAAGAGTATATTTTCATAAGTAATATAAATATTTTTGTACTAATATAAATTTTTTACAACTTTTTAAATATACACGTATGGAATAAATAATTGCATTCATGATCCTAGAGAATTGCTATTATTGGCAAGGAAAGATAAATCCTTGGTTGACAAAATGCGTTGATAGAGGGCTAAAATAAGGAAAAGGGTCTCTAAATGTTGTAAATTAAATAGATCCCATCTTAAACGTAAACACTAGCATGAGAGTCGCAAGTGGGGACTTGAGGTCGCACCTGCCCGCCTTCCTCTTCATGGCGAGTTGATTGAAGTAAATACAATTTTATCAAATCGAAACGCTGAATTTCTTAGATATACTTGGTTTCAAGAAATTTAAGCTCCGTTTAGTATTGATTCGATTGTGTAAAATGCATTGGAACATATTTTTATTGTATGAAATATGTATACATCTATAACCAATTATCAATTGTAGTGTATATATAGATGCGCGCGCGTATCATTGGAGGCAGAAGACTAAAATGCTCCTGCATAAAATAGAAGAGTCCATATTTTTCATTTAAGAAATTTTAATTTTCTAGCTATCTCGTTTGTACAATTAGACTTACATCGTGACGCAGATTACATGCATGAAATGTGATTTAATTCAACATATTTATTACATAGAAAATATTATTCAGTTCCTTTGTCCAAATCACCCTTTAGCTGATGAATATATGCAAATCATAGGCCTTTGCATTGGACAGAATTTTGATCCCTTCCTCACCCAAGGAAATTTTTTCTGTTTATCGACATGGGGCCCAACGGATACCCACCATACAAATTATATGTATTTATGACGATTCTAGTTTATATATATATATATATATCAGTGGCGTAGCTAGGTTCTTTTCACAGAGATAGCTTGAGGACTTTGTTGGATAGCTACTACCTATATTGTCGCTTCAGATATTTATTTATATCACAGTAGTACTTAGATATGATGTTGTAGGACATATTCTAAGCTTTTTTGTTTACCCTAACTCAACCAGATAGTATCCGTGCCTACATTTGAAATATTTTACTTCTTTTGGGAGATTCTTTTCAAAAAGGCCTTATTTGTAAACTGTTATGCTAAGATGTTGTAGCTAAAATTGTTGCAGAATTAGTAAATTAATAAATTAATACCAGAAAGAAATAATTACCTTTCAGAATCTATGTTCTTTATAAATATATACCTTTCTGATTAAAATAACATTAATCCAATTTTTTTTCTCTTTAGAAGTTTGTAAATGTTAATTTCATATTATAGTGAGGAGCGACAAGATAAACGTTCGGAGCACCTGCTATATATATAACGAAATTTCTAAGAAATTCTTTTACTAAATTGCTTCAAGGGAAATAAAACGGAAATACGAAAATCCTTTTGAATATAGTGAGTATGTAAGAAGCGAAATAGTACACACTATTTTTAGCTCAATGCTTGCCGATTACCTACTAAATTTAAAGACGGTGCATTTATTTAAATTTATATGTGCATTTATATATATATAAATTAACTTTTGAATATATATATATATATATATATATATATATAA
>CABFPE010000937.1:123509-144694 GCA_900660155.1 Hofstenia miamia | reverse complement strand
TATATATATATATATATATATATATATATATTCATGAAAAAAGTGGGCATGCTCAAAGTGTCCAATCAGAATGTTGTTACAAAAATTCAATCAACAAAGTTTCAAAAAAGTTGAGTGAAACTATTTGCAGATTCAGAACCCGATGATTTAAAGAAACTTCTGAAGTTGACATTCAGGGACTTCTAGAAATTGTAGCACCCGGGGAAAATTTTGGAAACGAAATTTTGGACATGCCATACTAAATGATGCGGAAATTATCAATTTGGTTGTTAAGTCGGACGATCTCGGAACAGATGAAATTGAATCAGAATCCGAAGTCGGGCATGTGGAAATTGCTAAGCAGAAAGTTTTCCATTCTTGTGGGTTCAACACTTTATTCTATTTTGGAATGACTGCAAGAATTACCTTATAATGTAGGAGTACTGACTGCTATTAAAACATTTGCTGCTGAAAAGAGAAAACGGTTTGCTACTCCTAATATCAATCGTATTCTGTTTCATAATGAGTGAGTAATTTGAAGCATTTGTCTCTTCACCAACAATTCATCATCAGCTTCATTTAATGTGTTTTTCAAGTGCAAAACGTAAGAGAAAACCTTGCTTACACTAGTTATGCGTTCCAGCACTTAAAGAAGTATTAAACATGGACTATGGAAGATTGTGAAAACGTATTGTTTCTGATTAGCAAACGTTTGAACGTCAGGCCACTTCATCATCTCGAGCATTGGCATAAAGTAGGGCATGAAAAACTTACTATTCCCACATTGAAACATCCGACGTCAGGCCGCTTCATCATCTCGAGCTTGGCATAAAGTAGGGCATGAAAAACTTACCATTTCCACATTGAAACATCCAACCATAAAGAGGACGCACTGGTACAGGAGAACTACACGTTGTGGAGGACAACATTAACTCCGATAATTACGTCAATGTGCTAATAAGCAGCATGATCCCACAAGCAAACAAGGGGCTTGATGACGACAATGCTATATTTAAGCATGATGGGACACCTTCTCACACAGGTGAAAACTCCATAACTAAATAATGTCAATGGGCATGCCATTTGCCAGACTTTTCAATCGAATATCTTTGGGCTATTGTTACACAGCGTTTCAAAATCGAAACACTTAAAACCAAGCAAGAATTAATCAGCGTCAATAAAAGTGTGGCTGTAAGATGCATCAACTGTGGAAATTTGTAAAAAGCCCATCGCATTTATGCCTTTAAGAGTCGGCACACCAAGTATTGACAAATGAACATGTTTTCTTCCTGTGTTGTCTCTATTTGCCTTTTAATATTCCTTATGATAATAGCTTAGTATTGTGACAATCTTTACAATTGCGGTATAAAGCAAGTATCACACGTTCCATACAAAGCATTGCTACTAATATTCAAAGGGGTGGCACACGATCACTTTTTGTTTGAATAGTGATGCAAAATTGTGGTACCAATGCAAAAAATGGATCATGTGACAGGTCGAAATTAGTAGCAATTCGTGTAGGGATGGAAATTGAGCGTGTACAAGTGCGTTTACTGAGTCATATAAATGTAGAAATGAATATTACAGCAAAAAGAACAACATCCTTTTTAAACACATAATGTATCGCTTCAAGCAAAAAATCATAATTATTAGAACCTTCGCTTAGAACATAAAAAACTTTCAAAATGTGTACGAAGCCAAGATGGAAACTGGGATTGCAGTTATTGGATTAGAAAAAGATCACAAAAATTAACTGTTGCGAAAAAATATTTTTCTCAAAATATTGCATATATAATACATATAATGTAAACTCAATTGTTGAAATTTCCGGTATGCAATTACACATATATAGAACAGTTACCAACTTAAACTTTAAAGATATTTCAAGTTCTTATAAGAATTTAAAAAATTGTAACTATAATTAGAAAATTATTCATTTCGGTTCTTTAAAAAACTCCATTGGAGTATATGGTTTGGTAACTTTGTTTTCAAAGAACAAAATTAATTCTGTATTCCATTAATACATTGCATTGCATTCTGAAAGTTTAAAATTAATCAACCTAAATTATCAATAAAATAAATATTTAATGGCCAACCCTCAATAAGAAAATAAAAATGTTTGTAAATGAAAAATAGGTCTAATTTTATAAAACACTATAAAAATTAATTAAAACAAATATTTACAAATTGGAATTTACAAAATATTGCAAAATTGATTCTTTCGCAATTGAAAATAAAAGCTGGATATTTTATATTCAGAACGGAAACATGAAGCAATGTTCAAAAGCGGGAGTAATCTCCCACTCAATGCGGGAGCATTTACAGGCACTTAAAATATAATCTCGAAGTTTATTAAATACACGTATCAAATATGTGACTGAAAAGACAACATCGAGATATATTTTATATAAAACTATGGCATTCGACAAACTCATCGACAGTGTAAAATTATAATTAGACCCAATACCACTTTAAACAAATTAATTAAAAAAACTAATTTGAATATGTCTGTTGGATAATAGTTCCTGTTGTCAATGTGTAACTTTAATGCAATTGATGTATTTGAAGCGCGCGCATAGTCATAATCTCAACCACAATATATTTATACTCAAGACACAACACATCCCAGCTTACGCGAAAGATCTCATTGTATCCTAAGACTACCATTGATACAATCATCATTAATACCGGACTTATAGATGCCCTAACCTTCGATTCTACTTTATTCAAATCAAAGCTCAAAAACCTATTGCATGAAATTCGCCGTATTTTCCTTTGAAATAACTCCGGCTTGTGCTGACGAAATCTTATCGAAAAACTTCTCCATCAAAGAACAAAAATAGAATTCTTAGAAATCTCTCCAATAAATGTTGCTCTGTAATTCCGATGTTTGACATCTTTTTACTCTCTCCTCGTCAAATAGATTCTCAACTCTTGGCAAAAGAATGAATTCACCTCTTTTTCAAAGGTCTCTCTAAATTCATCCGACGTGTGAAGAACTTTTTTAACACACCTCCGCCGCGCTCCTTTATCAGTTTATTTAGGTCAAAATCAACCTCATATAGTCAAGCTGCTGCAACTAATACTCGCCGTGTACTTCTTCCAAATCTTGTCACATCTATCGTCTAATAATCACTTTTCACAATGAAACTTCTTTTGAATAAGATACAAATTTTCCTATCTATTAACTTACTATTTGTTCTGTGCTTTAAAAATGTAACTATATATTATTTATCACGACCAAAACATACTTGCTACACCCGTCACGGATTAAACAACTGCGATTACACTATCATTTATTGCCAACATACTTAAATATTGAATTTATCGCATATCTGTATTTACAAAGTAAGGCTGCTTGTGGCAGCTCATACAAGTTTAATTATAAATTCATTTATCTTAATGCTAGAAGTCGGGAAACACCCAAATCAAATTCGCAAGGCAGATTTTGAATCACATCATCCTATTTTCGAAACGCTATGGGTTCAAATTAAGTCTCCAATATTTCACAAGCAAAGAGAATTGCTAAATGTTACGTAGAACCCCAATAAAAACTTACTTTCAGAATAAATCTCATTCAAATACACTGAAATTGACAGTATTCCTAATTGTATTCAAACACTTAATGTATTTGGTGATTTTATCAAACTATTTCAATAATTACAGCCCTTAACAAAAGTTTAAGACCCTAACATATATTTCATAGTTTTAACATTATAAATTATTAAATATTTGAGTACACTTTATTAGTTTTTATGTTTTTTACACTAGAGATTACAAAAAAATTGTTCCATTGTTTAGTTTTCTTTTCGCTTCAGTCTCCTAGGGAAATTGTTTGGTCTTAAACTTTTTACACAGATAGTATGAGGGAAATTATATAAATCAATTGTGTTCATCATTAATTCTTTACAGTGTCAATGTAAATGAACCAACGCGAAGAAGTGCACTCATAAATTATTTCCTCATGAACTCAACAGAAAATTTAAAAACTCTTATTTCTCAATTATTTAGCGACCATGTCCTTTGCATTTATAAAGCCAATACACTACACAATCCTTAGAAAACAACTATTAATGCACGAGATTATTCAAATTATAATGATGAATGTATGCAAAAGCTGTTATACAATATTCCAAATGACAATATTTATACACTAAAATTTGGTCAATAATGCTAAATTGTCTTTCTACCGAAATCTGTAAAGGGGCACCAATTAAGAGACCGTGAGCCGCCACGAAACGTGAATTAATTAGCAGTACACATGCCGACGATCAACAAATTAGAGTCCAAGTGAAAATTAAGCGGAAGCTTTTTTATTTAACACAAGCTAATTGGGCACTCTATGAACAGTCGAAAAAAATAATTAGAAATCTTAGGCTTAATAAATATGATTCAAAGCGTCGCGAATTTTTGGATAACTTGTGTACAGCAAAGCAGAAATGGAAGGCAAGGCAATGAAATAACTACCGACAGTAAGAAATAAACCTGTTAAATGAAACTCTTAGAGATCTAGGAAAATTTAAATTTTCTAAATCATCACAGGAATAAAAAAAGTCATGCGCATCTAAAAAGAAATTGTTCAATTTTGACTTGCAAATATTACAGAACTAGCTCATATTGTAAAAAATATCGATACTAATAAATCGACAGAAACACATAACATCTCATATTTCATCATTAAACGATATTTCTATATTTTTGGTGGTAATCTAATTTTTGCATTTAATCAATGTATTATTGATAGTGATTTTCCAAATATTTTAAAAAAACTCGGCTATCACACCAATATATACAACGGGGATTCAATGAATCCTAAAAATTATAGACCTATTGCCATAACTCATCCATTTAGAAAACTCTTTGAAAAATTACTATATTATCAAATCAACCAGTATATTGTCTCAGAAAAAATTTTATCTGATAAACATTTTGGTTTTTGCCCCGGGTAGAGTACAATTAAAAATTGGTGAAGAAAACGTTAAACAAACAAATTCAGTTAAATATTTAGGTGTTCAAATTGGTAATGAATTAAAATTTGCTGAGTTTCTTTTATATAAAATCAGGAAAATTTCTTCTAACATCCAATACTTATATCATCTACGATGCTTTAGTGAAGCATATCATACTCAACTAATAAATGCGTTTTGCATATCGCACGTACAATACTGTTAATTCCTTTTATTACATCTACCTGCCAAAAGCCGTCAACTATTCACGTAATCGTACAATAGGGCCATAAAAACCCTGCATTTTGCTCGAAAATATGATATTGCGACTGAGTTTCGAAACAAATACAACATTTTAACTCCTTTCTATCAAATTCAATTACATGCATTAATGATTTTGTATAAATTTTTCAGAGTCAACCTTCGCTTGGTATTCTTAAATTATCACATTAAGCTGAAAGATCGAAATAATACTATTCTTAGAAAAGATCAATTACCAAGCCCATTTTGCCGTACAATAACCAAACTTTGGAATTCACTAGAATGTTCAGTAAGAATTGAAAAAAATTATAAACAATTTAAGAAAAAAGTTAAATTGTTATTGTTACATAAACAACCCACGTTAGGAAATTGAAACACATTACACGTGTTTCAAGACTTTATATAATTACAACCACACGCAGAAATTATATGTATTATATATTGTACTGTAGTGCTTAACTATTTATTTTTCTCTTGTACCATTAATCTAATGCAATAAATTGCTTTTGACTTTTATAATGGCGCGGAATACACGTTCGTGAACTATTATAATGGCGTTGAAAACAAAAACTATTATAATGGTGCTTAATATTATTACTATTATTAAGCAAAATTTTTTAAAAACTACCGATTTTTTTTGGTATATATGAAGTAGATTAATCATTAGGTTACATTCACACTAAATTTTCTGAATAAACTCATATCTTGAGTATTTTTTAATAGAAGAAATTTTTAGGGGGCTTAGCTTTCAAACTAGGTTTATTCGCTTCTACATTAAATTTTACATCTACATAATGGTTTCCATTGTTTTTTAAGAAGAGATCTAGTCTGATATTTTTTAAGAAATCCTAACATGAACTATTGTAGGGGCAGGATAATGTAGGACGTTAGTGAATCAAACAATTTTGAACTAGCCATTGCTTTAAATAAGTTCAAAAGTTTGTTCTAGATGTAAAATGTAATTTAGAAGAAAATAAAAGTGGTCTTAAGTCGATCCGAGAATTATTAGCAACACAATCAACGTTTTATTAAGGGTATTCCCTTAGAAAATTTAATTAGATTGACTTTAAACTACTTATATTCTCTTCGAAGCTTTATTTTACATCTAGAAAGTGCTTTTCAAGTTACTTTTAGTAAACCGAAGAGCTGATTTTGCTAAGACCGACTGGGGTAAATTATTACTTCAAGAACCAATCAAAGTAGGTATGGGAAAAATTGTTCAGATGTGTAGATTGTTGTATGTAATCATCTACTTTATCATTTAACAGTTAGATATACTAATATTCAATAAGAAATTACAATGAAATATTTAGCGCCCTTATAATAGACATTTAGTTATATTCAGCGCCCTTAAAATAGTTCATTTTGGCAAAATTTGGAAGCCCCTATCTCCTAAACGAATGCCCTAATTTGTTCAAACTCACTGCACAATTTAAGCATTGCATAGCGAAGCTACACACGAAGTTTCATTGAAATCGAATAAAAACTGAGGCCAATGAAGGCAAAGGGCGCTGAATAATATGGAGAGGGCGCTGAATACACAAAAATCCCCAAAAATCAACTATTGAGCGCCATTATAATAATAATAGTAATAAAAATCATATCAAACGGATGTATTGTTTACTACATATCACTACTCATTTGGAAATAATCAATTTTCAATAATTCTTCACTTCAATTCTGTATCGGTGGGGAAGCCAAGCTGCTTTTAAAGAACAAAATCTGCAAAAAATAGTAAATTTTATTTACAAATTTCTCTAGGGCCAGGAACTTTTTCAAAAATGAGGTTGAAAAGACCGAGTTTGAGGTTTGCAAACACATGATTGACGAAAAACTTCCATAAAAATCTTCGTCAATAACATTAAAATTTATATCGGAAACTTAATATCGCGAAAATAAGTATTGTATTCAGATGGTAAGGTTAATAATCCTCTTTAATTGTTTATAAATTTTTGATTTTAAAATTCTACATTTCTCTAAGGCGCTTCATGCAAATTTTCACCGGTAAATTTTATCTCACGAAACTGCGATCGTAAATTTTAACCACACGCGACTATACCATTTGGATTTTCAAATGCAGTTCCAACTTTTCCAATGATAATGGAATCTTTTGCAAAAACAGTTTTCGAGATACAATTTCTTCTTAGATTACAATCATTAGTGGTGATAATTGAAAGTAAATGTGTATGATCAAACAAATAAATTCTACATTGGTCATATTCTTAGAAAAAGATGAAATCAAACTAGATCCAAAAAAACGGAAGCCTTTGAAATAAATGCCACCTCCAACAAATAAAAATCATTATGCAGACTGATCGACGTTTTTGCACAATGCAAAATTGATTAAAATTATTTGGAATTAATGCAACCACTNACACGCGACTATACCATTTGGATTTTCAAATGCAGTTCCAACTTTTCCAATGATAATGGAATCTTTTGCAAAAACAGTTTTCGAGATACAATTTCTTCTTAGATTACAATCATTAGTGGTGATAATTGAAAGTAAATGTGTATGATCAAACAAATAAATTCTACATTGGTCATATTCTTAGAAAAAGATGAAATCAAACTAGATCCAAAAAAACGGAAGCCTTTGAAATTATGCAGACTGATCGACGTTTTTGCACAATGCAAAATTGATTAAAATTATTTGGAATTAATGCAACCACTCAATTTTCAATAACTCAAGAGCATACTTTTTTAATAAATCAGCTCAAAACGGCTTCCTATTTTTACTGACAGAAAGGTGAACGTGCAGAGTCGTGTCACTCGAAGGCACGTGTAAAAACATGCACTACTCAGGGGTAAAAATGAATGAGAAATAGAATAAAATACATAAATGACGGTAAACACTATTTTGAAGCAGAATAAACTGTTTTACAAAAAATAATATAAATATAAATTAAAGAAAAATAAAATACAATATATAGTGACATATAATACATTGCACTGCTATGGATTTATAAGCTGCAAAAATGATTATTCGGATAATAACTTTAAGAACTTATTGATAATTTAATAAGCATTTTTAGTAACATTTATATAAATTTTTAAGCATGTAAAGGCACAAAAACGAATATCGCATAGAATATAATTGTTTGAAAGAAATAAATCAAACTAGAGCTAGATCCAAAAAATTAATACAGCAATGCAGGATAATAGAATTGTCCACATTAAATCTATTCACATAAGAGGTAGTAAGTTACTACATAACATAAAGTCTACTTGAAAGCAGCATTTTATATATATAACAATGGAACAAATCATATGGCGTTCTATACTAGTATAGAACACAATGAAATTAATATAATAAAGCATTAAGCATTCCATGAAATAAAAATCACTGCCCTAAACGATAGCCAACTCTAAGAACATGAAGCCAGCATTTTCATGTTTGTTGTAAGTTTTAAAAAAAATTACAAGTAACCTGTAAAGTCTCTGACTGGCTACCAATTACAAAACGAGAGCCACAGAGCGAAGTGATTGGTCCGCTCCTTTCTGTGCTTTATATTGCTGACCTTGACGTTAAATTTCGTCAAAACATTATTGTAAAGTATGCAGACGATTGTATTTTAATGGTAGTTATTGTAAAGCAGCAGCCCGATACAACAGAAGAATTTACGAACCTGGAAGACTAGTGCATAAGACATAGATGGCAATAAATTTCAGTAAAATTAAAGAAATGTTTTGCAGTTTGAAGGAAAGAAAAATACCTTACAGTGTCAACAATATTGAACAAGTTTCTGAAGTAAAACTGCTTGGTGTTAAACTTCAAAATAATATGAAATATAATACTCATATAAAAGAGACAAAATCATCATGTATGAAACAGCTATTCTTAACCAGGCAAGTAAAAAATCTGGGAGCAAATATGCGTGAAATGAAAATGCTCTTTTCTTCTTGGGTTCTCAGTCGCCTAATGTATTGTTCAACAATATATATTAATTTCAGATTAAAAGATACATTCCCTGCAATGTATGTTACACTCTGCATATAAATAGGGATGTATTGAAGAAACGAGATGAAAAAGTATTCAAACGTATCAATAATAATGATTTTTTTTTCAACAATGCCTTGCCATGAAAACGAGAACAACGAAGGAACTGTAAATCAAGATTTATTTTTTGAAAAAGTCCACTAAAGTAAAATTGATCCGATTTAAATCATGTTTTATTAAACCCCACTGCCGAACAGAGCTTATGAGATGAACATTCATAATCCAGAACTTATAATAATGCAGTTATACGTGCTTATATTTGTTTTAAAAAAGACATTAATATTATTATTATTTTTAAAATATTGATCGAGTGTTATCGCATGCTAAGAATCTTGCTAATTGGCGAAGGTGCAGAATAGTTATCGATCTATATCGATTATATTATAAACTTTTCATGTATTTTATTGCATTTCTCATCATTTTTTACCCTCTAATAGTGTTTATTTTGTCCGCGTGCTCCACGTGCATTCGCGTGGCACTATTCTGCACCTTCGCCTTGCTAATTATGCAAGTTTTTAAAATTTTTTACGTATTTTATTGTATTTCTCATACATTTTTATTTCTTAAAAGTGGCACTATTCTGCACCGTCGTCCTCAAAAAAGTATTAGCAATCGTCTGTTCACTAAAACATTTAAAACATTCTCATTAAATGATTTACTGACATTAATAAAGGATCAAGTTCTATCTTTTTTAAAACTAAAAATATAGATCATTAATTTATAAATTCATTGAAAATATATATTTTAAATTCAGAAATATAAAAGCAACTGCTTATCCGGGAATGCTACAAATTACACCTATGCTTTAAGGACAAATACAGAGAGGATTTCTTGGAATTCTAAGCATTAATTTGAGTTTTGAAGTGACTATGGTAAGAATAAATTTGCCAAAATAAAGAATCAATACGAGTTAATGAATTTATGCATCTAATTTTTGTATAAGTCATATTGGTTGCCAGTTCTTAGAATTTCCTAGATTTTTTAATATTACCTATTTTGTTTTAATCCCATTACTGGCTATGATTGGTTTGATGTAATTTCTGCATTCTTAAATACAGAATGTGCAAAATTAAAACACTTACATTAAGCATTAATATTTATTTATAGATTTAGGAGATTTATTTAATTTATAAATATCTTAATCTTAAATAAGTGCTCTAAAATAAGCTTTAATGAAGCTTTGCAATAATTTTAGTATAGTTATATGTGAAAAGAACAAAACATATTAACATTTTATGATTTTGCTACATATATAAAGACTAGAAATGCATCAAATATTGAATCTCATAAGGGATTCAACAAATTCATTAAGAATGAATATGAATGCCTTCCAAGTGAATGTTCAAAATGGAAGCAAATACAAAAAATCACAAATTATAAGTGATCAAAATCAAACTCAATTGTGTGATAAAAGATCAGAAAGGAAACAATCTTTCTGACAATTTAGAATATCTAATAAATTAAATAAGACTTTTGGTAATCTAGGAAAATACAATGGCCCCCTCATTAAGTATGAGAACATTTCATGCAAATTTTTTACACCTTAAATTTCTTTCCACTACTCAACAAGTTATGAAATTATTAAGTCAATCAATAAGCTTAAAACCAACAAATCAAGCAGTTCCTCAAGGATTCCCTCATTGGCCCTTAATGTATAATCACAGGGGAGCTCTGGCTACCCTAGTGGTACTGGGTAACTCAAGAGTTTAGATCAAAGGTTGCAAAGTCTACCATAGCAGAGAGTGACCCACATTCCAACAGAACAGTTATGTTGGTGGTTCCTAACAAACAAAGAAATTCCATTCCAAAAAGAACTCCAGCAGTGACCAACTTACACAGCATCACACTGAAGCCAAATCTTTGAAACCATCCTTAATTGCCAAGGTGCTAATTGTGTGTCTCAAGTTTTAATTTCTAGCTCAACAAACAATTTATCTCAAAGTTCTCTTATCTCAGCTCATGTAAATAAATAATAAATTACAGGCACATAATTGCTGTGCATTCACAATCACAAATGGCATAGTATATTTGCAAGGTTTTAATTTAAGTGCATGTATGAACAGATTGAATAAAAGATGTTATTCCCTAAACATAACTGTAACCTAAAGCAGCCACAATTTGGGCTGTCACCTTTAAAGAGCTATTTGTTGCCCTAGAGTTGGTGCAGTTTCCTCCTGAATTGTCACATGATCTTAAACAACAGTTATCATTTACTAATCTTTGATCAACAAAATCTAAAAAGGGTTAATAAATAAATAATTGCAAAGATCAAACACAATAGAAGGAAGCTAAATTTATTGTGTGCTTCACTACATTGACTTAGATATTTATTACAAAAATCTGTAACTTATTACCTGACTTGTTTACAATTTCAAAGCACTGTTTCCCTTGCAAAGTTAAATGAGCAATCACACATAATTTAAATTGAGGGGACAAAAACTAACAGTATCAAATTAAGTATACTCAAAATTCCAAAATTGATTAAAAGAAATTGATACAAATAAGGTAGCAGTGAATCAAAGAATCAAAATGTCAAAAAGACATAACAAAATTCCAAATGTCAAAAAGACATAACACTATTCCAGAGTGCTGAAAATAATAACAATAAGGCCCTGAGTGACTCTACATTCCCCCATTACTGGTTAAATTTGCAGTAGGAGTTTAACTGTGGGACCTGACAGGAGCTTTTGTGTCTCCTCAATCATCTCTGCAGCTAAAATGTTGTCCCATGACAAAACTTTGGCATATTTGGGTCTCTGGGTAATCTGCATAAGAGTCTCCCTTTGTGTAACTGCCTCACTTCTTAGATGGAAAAACTCAATCTCCAGTAAATGGGCACTGATCAGACAGTTTCTTCTTAGGTGGTTAAGCCTCCATGTGAAGGTGTTGTAGAATCTTTTGTAAAGGCAATCATGAGCATCATGAGTGCATCTGTGTCAGAGTGTGGGCATCTTCAGGATGAATCCTGGTGTTAGGATAAAAGTGAGTGAAGACCTCCCATAGTGATCCCATGCATGTCATGTGATCCATGAAAAGTGAGCAGTACTCATTGACCTGCTGCAGTGTCATATCTTCAGGGTCTGTGACCTTGGCTCATAGCATGGTAATGATCTCAATGCACTTTGTGACATCATAATACTGGGTGAGAGTCTCAACATTATTTATCCACATGAGATTGCCAGATGCCTGAAAGAGAAAAAGGACATGGGGCTCCAATGTTGTGATCTTGTTGTGTACCTTTGTTAACTGGGTAGAGATCAGTTGTCCCTTCTGAAATATGTCTTTAATAGTAAGCTTACCATCAATATACACATGCTCTGGGTTTCCACCTTTGAGTAGAGTGTCTCTGGTATCTTTGTACCCCATGTCTGCATAGCTTTGTTGCTCTCACCCACAGTAGAGACATAGTTAATGGAGTCAGTGAGGTGTGTGGACACTTTCCTTTGCCCCTTCTTGATGAGCAATGATGGTAGAATGAGAGAAGTCATTGTAGCATCCACTACCAAGCATTGATNATTGACATAGATTAAATTATTCTCTTAAATCATTGTTCGTCATTCTAAGCAGGTAGGGATGTACATATGTTAACTATTTGCTCTGATGTTGTATCTATTTTGGTTAATCTTCACTTAACTAAATTAACTGGATACTTTTTAGGTACCCTGCCATCATAGCTCTGCTCTGTGATTTGGGTATGGCATCTGGCCAACTCTGATCTCTGAATCACCTCACTTGTGCTTCCATTGCTGATTAAGTGGTTCCAAGCCTCAGCTCAATGATGTTCTTATGTGTCCCCTATCCTAACTCAGTTGTAACTGACTTAAACTCAATTTGTAGTGTGTAGTTATGTTAATTCACAACCTTGCAATGTCACTAGCTGCTTAATAATTATTAGTTTAGCCATTACCAAAAACTATTGCCTTTAGATAAGTTAATTAAAATAAGTTACATAACAACTTGCAGCTTCCTACCTTACATTTAAATAACATCATACATGCTCAGTCTATTTATCAGTCTATTATAGGTCACCTATAAGTCTATAATATAAAATATGTATAACCTATGGTAGGCTATCCAGCCCTTTTACCAATGTCCATTATTAGATACATGTAAACAAAAGAATCAGTAGCCAGCTAAATTGGGAAAAACTCCTATTCATATACCTAACATAAATGCAGGTTCATGGTTTGGATCAAGGACCCTCAAGTCACTCCCAATATGTGCCCAAACCACTACTACTGCATTTACCATTTAGCTTGACATTCTGTGTAAATAAGCAAACCAATATAAAATCTAAAGATAAGATTTTCAAAGAATTTACTTCAACAATTTCCAAAATGATCTCTTGCATATTTATAGTTAACTTTCAAAAAGTACCTGTCATTTGAAATTCAAATTTGTATCATCTGCCAAAAATGGCTAAAAATAATGGAAGCGCCCCCTTTGTTTGGTCAAATTTGACAACAAGTACTAATTTGCTATATTACTACTTAGATGCATTTACAAAGATAATCTGATAATTAAACTTAAATTGTTTTTTTAATTAATAAGCATAATTTGATCTTAGTTTCAACTAATCATCTGATCTTCTTTCTGTAGAATCTTCCCAATCCACTTTTTGCACTGATCTCATAGTAACTGATTACTTTTCATAGTAAGCACAACAAATAAACTTGACAAGCTCCTAAGTCTCTCTTCTATTTGAGTGTTTGTTTGATTAACTTAATTTAATAAACATTAGCTTTTTCTAAATGCCTAACTAACAACAACTCATTTAGATAAGAGTAGTAAGTGGAAGACAAGATCAACACCTGAAGCATTACCATGTGATTCCAGATACCTATCAATCAGCAACAACTATAGCTTGCACTTGAACTTCTCTATGAAAATCATCAAAGTGATTAGTGTGTGAATAGGAAACTCAGTGATCATGAACTTGTGATTGCTTAAGAATTTAGTGCATTGATTGTTTTTGTTATTATGCATATGTAAAGATAATTGAATACAGAAACCATGATGCTTTAGTTTGTTATCAAGCCTTACATATAATAGCTCTACAGATATAGTAATACATGCCAGCCCTTTGTACATGTAAACAATCAATGCTGTTGGTAAGAAAGCAAATGCACAAGTTGGCCAAAGGTCTATGAGATAAAACAATGAGCAACTTAAATCTGACACCAAAACAATAATAACTATTAGGTAAAAGCATAAGCTAACTAAATTCAATAATGAACAGCCAACTGTAATATGAAACCATAAACAACTAGGATTCAATAATAAGGTAATAATCATGTAGAGCAAAGTAAATGGAATCATAATAATTGATAAGCAACAAGGAGTAGGAAAGCTATAAAGGAGAAAAACCCCTATACCTATGCATAACCTAAAAGCACTGTAAGAAAATTAAAGCTATCACCCTCACTGCCATTGAATAGCTGTTTGTGAGGCTGCTCCAGCATTCCTTTAAATGGATGTGGGAACCACTGTACAATTACCTCTAGTACTTAAACATTTAGCTTTAGTATGAAATAACCTGACAAGAGAAGAATTAAATCCAAACTAAATTCATTCATTACTAATCTCAACAAATCAAATAATCAATCATAATCATGTGTTTACATATTAATCATTATAATACTTTAGTCTTAGTTACATCCATCTTTTCTCTTATTTTGACCAAACATGATTATTTGATGGAAGCAAGTTCACTCCCTCTGTTTGGTCAAATTCGACAACAAGTACTAATTTGCTATATTACTACTTAGTTGCATTTACAAAGATAATCTGATAATAAAACTTAAATTGTTTTTTTAATTAATAATCATAATTTGATCTTAGTTTCAACAAATCATCTGATCTTCTTTCTTCATTAGCAGTGTTATGCTTTGGATTATGCTACACACCCACCTTTGTTGTTCATTTGTCTATTTCTTCCAGTAGTTCTTTTAGCTGTTTGTGGATTGGTCTTCCTTGAGTAGTTGATAAGGAGTTATCACTCCCTCAACATATACTCTTTCCTTATTATTGTTTTTTAATAATATTTCCTTCATCTTTTTGTAATCATCTCTTTCAACTATTGCTTTTGCTTCATCTTTCATATTCATGTACATCTTGTATTCTTGTAAGAAGGTTTTGGTGATCTTCACATTTTCTGGTATCCTCCATCATGGGAGTACCATCAGGATAGATACTGTTTGTGGTGGAGTGCATATGAGGATTTTGGTTCTTATTTGTTTCTCTATCTCTCTATAGTTTTGTGACCTTGTCAGTGCTGTTGCCAGTCCAATTGTGGCTGGATAATTAATCTTACTTTCTTTTAGTGTTTCCCAGAATATTTGCATTAGACCTCTCCTTCTCATTCTCATTTGGATCTTGTTGTTCACTTCCAATTTTGATGTAATGCAATCTACATCTACCACTAACTGATTGCATGGTTTTAGCATCTCCTCTAATTTGGTTTTTGTGAACACTTCTGTGAACATCAGTTTCATTGATTCTACTGTTTGCTCCTCCTTCACGTATTGGTAATTCCTATAGCAAATTTCTTCTTTTTCCTTAGTTATCTTTATTTTGACTAAAAATCTCTCATTGTCCATGTCAATCCATTCCATCAAGTGTTCTGGTGTGGAGGCTCCCCATTTCTCTATATTTATCCTGTCTATTTGTTGCTGTGTCTTTGGTGATAGTATTAGCTGTGTTGACGTTAGCAATTCTTCCTCCTCCAGCATCTCTTTTTGTGTTTTTGTTGTAATTTTGCAGACTTCCACTGGTTCTGTTATTCCTCCCCTTTGCATCATTTCCACACTCTTGATGATTTTCACAAATGTGCAGTAAGGGCTCTCTTTTTCATATCTTTTCATGTCCAGTTCTAGCATTTGTTGGATCTCTTTGTTTTTCATCATGTTTACAATTTCTTTGGTATCTACAATTTTTTGTTTAATGATTTTCTTTGTTGTTATCCATGGTTCTGTTTTGACCTTTCTTAGTTGCATTTCAGATGTGGCACCCCACATGTATTTTCTCATGGGTTCATCAAATATTGTTATTTCTTCTGGCATGATCCCTGTTCTATTCACTATGTCCATTGTTGACATTCTTCCTAGTGGGCTTTTGTTGACAATTAATCTACAGATGAACTTTTTGATTTTTTGCATCAGTTTCTTGATTTTGTCTGGGGATGGTAATTTCTCCATGTGCCCTTTCAGCAACCAATTTTTTGTTAGCTTGTTTACTGGGGATAAAGCTATCTCATATGTCTTTGCCTTCACTAACTTGTGGTGTCCTGCTCTGGAAATTGGTAGCCTCAGTTTCTGTTCCAGGTGTCATGAATATTGCTAGAATCCATGCTGATGTTCTGAATCTGATCTTTGGGGGTATTCTTTTCCTCAAATATCATATTTTTGAAATCTTTTGTTGAATTTAATTTGTATGCTCTGTTGATTTCCAATAGTGCTACCTCAAATGTCTTTTGGTATTTTCTTGTTGGGGCCTCAATGTGTATCTCTGGCCATTCTTCTTTTGTCTTCTTCTGTAGCTTCATTTCATTCCATATTTCTTGTATTCTCTTTATCAAGGTTTCAGTAAAAATGCTAAAAATCTCATTATGAATTTCTTAAGTAAATGAAGACAACGGGTAAAAATTAACAACATTTATTCTGATTATATTACTACTAATCTAGGTGTTCCTCAAGGAACAGTATTAGGGCCCATTTTATTCGCACTGTATGTCAATGATATATCGAATACTTTAAAAACGGAACGATCTATCAATATGCGGATGATACATGTATATTAAGAGAAGCAAAAAATCCATATGACGCAACCAAGCTTTTAACAAAAGATATTGAAAATCTTATTAGGTATTTTAATAGAAACAAGTTAAAAGTTAATCCTGATAAAACACAATTTATTATTTTCACACAAAAGCAATACCAAAAAATTCTAATATCAAAATTAAAGTAGGAGATAATGAAATTAAGCAAAGCAATTCTATTAATTATCTTGGTGAAGTAATTGCTAGAGATTTACGTTTTACTGAATTTTTTTCATCAAAATGTAGGAAAATGGCCGCTGGTATTAAATATTTATATCATTTGCGCAATGTAGGGCCTTTCAATCACAAATGCTTAACTCTTTTATGCTAAGTAACTTTAACTATTGTTGTTTTTTATTCCAAAATATCACATATAATAATCGATCATCACTAGCAAAAATATTCAATTGGGCAATAAGAACTCTGAATTACATTGATAAGCATAAATCAGTGAGCACTTTTATAAAAGGTGGCAATGTTCTTGCACCATTGTACTTTATCGAATATCAAACTCTTTGTATGATACACAAGTATGTACACAATTCAAAATCTACGCACTTTTTAAGCAATTATATCAAAACCAATGATAGAAACAACAATTTGCATAGTAGTATTAATCGTCCAGATTCATTTTCATTTAAAGCTTCTAGATTATGGAATGACTTAAATCTCGAAATAAAACAGGAACAAAATTATAAACATTTTAGAAGAAAAATTAAAAAAATTTTATTATCCAAACAATCACTTTTAGGAATATCAAACAAACTAAGCGCATGGACAGATTTCATTTAACATTTGAAATTTACGCCCTTTAAGTAAGTGTGCATATTTTTAATTTTGTAAATATACATGTATAGTAGTTTGTAGTATTTGTTTTGTTTGTTTATTATAGCAATAAAATTTGCTTGACTCTTATATGTTCCTGCCTTTGAGTGAGGCTGCACTTGATGAATAGTGTATTTGCTTTTTCTATGCCTTCTGCATGTGTTGTCATTTCCATTGTTTTTATCTGTTTGAATAAATCAATGGCTATGCACAGGTCTACCATTAGTCTGCAATAGGCTACCCAGTAATTAATCTGTAAGTCTAGGCAAATTAATTCCACAACCTTTGATTCCATTGTTATTTTCTCCCATAAGAACACGTTTTCAACCTGTATCTGTAGTACTCTCAGGAATGGTGGTAGTTCTGTAATCATCATTCTCCTGATGGTTACTATTCTTATGCCCTGAACTCTTGCCATCCTTAATGTTTGGTCTAACTGTTTTTCCACATTTTTGTTGTATTTTTTTTCTTTTAGGATGTGAATGATCATTAGATTGTCTTTGTTGATGTTAATTTCTGGTATCTTTGTGATCTGCTCTATGTATGCCATGATTGCTTGGGCAGTTTCTAGTGTGAATTTGTCATCAAATGTGACATGAACCATGCTGTGCATATATGGTTGTTCTACCATTTTGTCTAGTTCTCTTTGATAGCTTATGATTGTGTTGACCATTGGTCTTTTCTGCACATCTAGTACTATAGGTAAATTTCTGCCCTCTGTCTTTGCTATTTTTCAAATGTGACTCTTTGTTTCTGGTGACAGTTTCTGGTATGCATTTGTTCTCATTTTCATTGTTCCCATAAAGTAGGGGTGCAGGGTTTCTCCATCTATTTTTGACATCCTTTTCTCTCTATCTTTTGAGTGCACTGTTCTTTTAGATGTGCTTTCAGAAGGGGCATGTAGCTGTGTCATCTGTAGTGGTCTACTGGTGCTCAGCTCACCATCAAGTGAGTCCATGCTGATGGTTTCACCTGAGTTGCCTCAAATCAGCTCACAGTTGGCACTTTCAGCATTGACCAGTTGTGGGTTCTGTTGATACATCAGCCTCAAATTGTTTCTGTATACACATGGTTCTTCACCCACTTTCACCTTCCCCTGGAACTCCAATAGTCACACTGCCCTTGAATCAGCAAGGTGGACTGGAGGGAAAGTTGTGCTGCATTTCACCAGTTCTCTGCATGCCCTCAAATTGGCAGTGCAGATCTCTGGGATGTTCACTGGTTCTGTGCTTGCCCTTGAATTGGCAGTGCAGATCTCCAGTGGGAGAGGCATTATGTCTTTTTGTCTCCCTGCACTCAAATCAGCATTGGGGACTACTTGGAAGCCTTCTCACTCTGTGCCTTTGATTAGTCGTGGGTTGGTTCTCATCCCTTCTGTCTTCCATTAGATGTCTGGTTCAAGATTTTCTTCATATTCTTCTTTGTGGGTTTGACATTGTCATCTCCTCAGGTCTCTGGGTTCAGCACACTCTCTTCCTCAATGGCTGTTGCATCTTGTTCAAATTTCCTAAATTCAGACAATAAGTTTATATCCCATATTTCAGGGTCATATATATATTTATCTGTTGCTCCTCGCCTTGGCAGCACTCTTTTTTGTATATTTTCATTACTAATATTTGCTTCAAATTCTTCATCAAAGCCTTCCTCCAGTAGACTATCTAATTCACTCATATCATATACAATCTCATTACCATTAATGCAAATTATTTTGAACTTGGCATTTTCATCTAATATTGATTCTTTGATATCTGCCATCGTCCATTTTAGGTTTTGGAAGTGCAGTAATCTATCATTATCTAACATGTACTCATTATTTGGTAATACTTGCATTATTTTATATGGACCTGACCAAACTGTTTTTAACTTTCAGACCTGGTTTGTGTCTGTTAATTTCATTGGTCTGAATGTGTAAACTGTGTTGCCTAGTTTATGTGCATGACCATAGATTTTTTTATTATAGTTGTGCTGTTGTCTTATGGCCAATTTTTTCATGTTATGACACATTGTCTCGTGTATCACTGTTATCCAATTCCTCAGTTGATCCACATATTGGTTGTCCAACTTTCTGCTATAGGCAAAGTATTGCATTGATAATTGTGTTGCCACCTCTCTTCTGAACATGGCTTTAAATGGTGTTATCCCAGTTGTTGAATGTATGGACTTATTGCAAAAATACTCAATCATTTCAAATACTTCTCTCCATTTGTGACCCCCTATTCTTAAAGTTGTAACTCTGATTAGCTTTATCAATGTTCTATTCAGTCTCTCTACTGCGCCATTCATATGTTGATGGTATGCTGTTGTTCTCTCACTTATGACTTCCAGTAAGTGTGCCATCTCTTGGAACAAGTTGCTTTCAAATTGTGGCCCCTTATCAGTGATTATTGTCTCCATTGGCCCAAACTTCAGGACCCACTCTTTCATTACTATGTCAGCAGTTGTTTCAGCTGTTGTGTTCTTCATTGGGATTAACTTTGTGTATTTGGTGAAATTATCCACCATCAACAGTAAGTACTGATATCCCTCCTCATCTTTCAACAAAATTTCTAAGTCTATGTGTACAATCTTGTTCGGTTGCATTGCTATGATCTTTTCTAGCAGTGCTCTCTGTGTTGGAAAATGTTGTTTATTACGAAGGAGACATTTTGTACATTTCTTAATTATTTCTTCTGTGACCTTTCATATTGCCATTGTGAAAAATCTTGCATTGAATGTGCTCTCCATTTGCGTGATTGTAATATAATCCAATCATGTGGTCAAGTAGAGAGAATTAGAGGAAAGAACTAAGACTAAATTGGGGAATAAATATTTATTGTACAATCATGATTATGATTAGTTAAATCATTTGTAAAATTATGAAGCAGTATTTTCATATTAATTAATACTAATTTGGCAGTATATTTGACAAATGGTAAAAGGCCAAAGTTGCAAATGCAAATTAATGCTGAAATGCATAAATCAGCAGACAAAGGAAAATCAGAAAATAGAAAATTGTCAACAACTTAGATTTAACAGGTACTAGCCAAATATTTGATTGTTTAATAGTTTCAAGTATAAAAGTGGTGCAGTTTATTATTTTGATGATGACTAAAATTCATTGGATTTACTTCACTTTTCTTTGTCAGGTTTATTTATTAATTATCATGGAAAGCTAAACAGTTGAGCACTAGGCTATTCAAGATGGTGGTCCACAACTTCATTTAATGGCAGTTTGCCTAACATTCGTACCTTTGCCCATTCAGATGGCTGTGTGGCTGGTAGCCGGTGCTTACCTGATGTGCTCTTAGGTTAGGTATAATGATAGGGGTTTTTACTTGTCATAGCTTTCCTTTCATTCATTGTTCATATTATTATATTA
>CABFPE010000937.1:84816-120498 GCA_900660155.1 Hofstenia miamia | reverse complement strand
AGTGTATTCAGCTAAGGCATTTTAGCAAATTCATTTTTGATGTTTTCTAATTGTTCCTCTTCTCTCCATGTCCATTCAAAAGGTTTAGATTTTTTCAGTAATGCTGTTATTCTAGGTGTTTTCTGAGCTATATTTGGTATGAATGATCCATAATAGTTGATGAACCCCATTATTCTCTGTATGTCCTTCTTTGTTTTTGGGCTTTTAATGTTTAAAATCATTTCCTTTGCGTTCTTTTTCATTTTAATTTCGCCTTGTTGTATTCTTCTTCCCAAAAACACTACTTCAGTTTTTAAAAATTCACATTTTTTTCTGTTCACCCTCAGTCTGGCATTATAAAGAATCATTAACGTTCTGTACAATTTTTCTAAATGCTCATCTACCGTATTACTTGCAATTAGTATATCGTTGAAATGTCTCTGGTGCATTACTAAGTCCAAATGCCATATACATCCATTCAAACAAACCATAGGGAGTTATGAACGCTGTTTTTTCGATATCCTTAGGCTCCATTGGCACCTGCCAGTACGCTTTGCATAAGTCAATACATGTGAAGTATTTGTTTTTTGTTGCTTCATAAATCATGTCATCTATTCGCAGTAACAGGTAAGCATCTTTTTTAGTCGCATCATTCAATTTTCTGAAATCTATACAAAGCCTGTATTTTTCACCCTGTTTTACAAACACCATTGGTGATGCGTTAGGACTTTCACTTGGCCTTATTATTTTATTGTCAATAAGTTCATTTAGAATTGTATTGTATTTTTCTTTCAGATTCTCTGGTACTCTTCTGCAAGGTAATCTAATCAGTTCATCCGTTGTAGTAATTATCTTATGCATTTCTCTGATTGCTTTCCCCACACTGATTTCTCTGAAGTTGAATATTTTATTATGCTTATTCAAAATTTCTACCAGCTTTTCCTTTTCTTCATTATTCAGATGTGGGTATTCTTCTTCCTTGATTTCCGGTATCTGAAACATTTCTTCTTCTTCTTTTGTTATTATGTTTATTGTTTTGTTTACCATCTGCTTCTCGGATTTCACTCTCTTTCCTTTTATTGTAACCTTGTCTTTGTTAACATTGACTATGTGATTTGTTGCGTTCAACACTGATATCCAAACCTTGCCTTCTTGTATCATGCACAAGCTTGACGGAGTCGATAATTTCTTTGTATTTATGCCAATTTGGTCATATATCATTACCTCAGTGTTTATTCTTTCACTTGTTACAATTTCACACATTTTCCAATTATTTGGTAAAATTTTAACATCCTCTGTTAACTTAAACACTATTGTATCATCCCTATCGCGATCTTCATAGGTTGTTACTACCTCTTCTTGTACAGTTATCATTCTATCCTTATAATTTATAATGCACTTGTTGTTTGTGAGAAAATCATTACCCAATATTATTTCATATGGCAATTGGTTTCTCTCTGTATCAATTACTGTAAGAGTTTGTTGAAATGTCATATTTGCCACTCTTATTGGTACATTTTCCAGCATACCTTTCACGTCAATGTAATCTCCAGAAGCACTTATTAGTCTATTTTTCCCATTGTTTAATTGTTTTCTTTGAAAGCCAACTTTCTTTGCACATTCATCCATTATTATGGATATCACTGCTCCCGTATCTACTGTCACTTCTACCATCACTCCATTAATAACAATTGTTATCATATTTGTTTTTAGTAGATCGGTCACTATTAGTATGGGTGCTTGGTTTTTCAGAGACGGCGCTCCCTCTAATTTAAATTTTCTACTTCTGCTGATTCAATTTCCTCTTCTTCTTCTTGTTCTTCCTCATTTTTTATTAAATCTTCTTCATCGAAGTCCACTTCTTCCTCTTCTATCCAATTTATTTGTCACTTACAGTATTTTTTCATATGTCCCTTGTTACCACAGGCTTGACATCTCAAATCTTTCCGTTTTATTTGCGTTATTGTTCCATCTTTTAATTTTATTTTCACTAATTCTGCTCCAGATTTTTTAATAATAGTCTTACCTGTTGGTTTATTTCCCATTGGTATCATTTAAATAACTATTTGTTTCGTAATTGTTGATTTCTCATTAATTCTCNCTACATCTCTTTGGTATTCTGGTAGCGCAGTCCAGAAATCAGCATTTTTATGTAACGTACCTTTCCTATGTTCGATTGTGAATCTAAATTCATTTAAATACTCTATCCACCTCGACACAATTGACGACTTATCTCCCGAAAATTTCTTGAGCCAGGCCAAGCCACTATTATCTGNCCCTTGTTACCACAGGCTTGACATCTCAAATCTTTCCGTTTTATTTGCGTTATTGTTCCATCTTTTAATTTTATTTTCACTAATTCTGCTGCAGATTTTTTAATAATAGTCTTACCTGTTGGTTTATTTCCCATTGGTATCATTTAAATAACTATTTGTTTCGTAATTGTTGATTTCTCATTAATTCTCGCATTACTTTCCATTGTAATTTGTATTGCCAATCCTTTCCTAATCATCTTATCCAATGCATCATCTGCATCACATTTAATCTGGAATTGCGTCCGTATTGCCTCTTGCAACCCTTTGCAAATATGTGCAAATAAATCATATTTAGATAACTGTTTTCCCTGGAACTAAGTTTTAATAATCTCTCTACTTGAGACATATAATTTCGTAAATCATCTTTACTGTTCCTCTTTATTCAATTTAACAGCATCCTATAGTGGCTCTTAAAGCTTTCATCATTGTAATATTGTTGATATTCTCCTATCAATTTTTTGTAGTTCATTTTCATTTCCGTTTCTAACACTAAATAATGTTGGTATGCAGCTCCACTTAAATATAGTGGGAATCTTGCTGCTGCCCTATGTTGTGTTACCTTTCATTCCTTCATACTCATCTCGAATATTTCTAACCATTCATTAAATGTAGGCGAGTAATTGTCCACCCTGCCTGTAAATTTAGGCAGTATTGCTTTACATGTTGATATCTCATTTTCTTCATCTTCCGACAATATCGTATCTTGAAACACCGGTTTTCTTTTGATTGGTTTTTCAACATTTTCTTTAACTTGTTTCATTACATTTTCGACTAACTTTGCTATAAACTCTTCTTCAGTTTCCGCATTTTTGTAATCTATTGATACCTCCTTTTGTGGTATCGCTGAATTTAATTCATGCGGTTTTTCCACTGTGATATTTTCTATCGTTTTTATTTCGGTTTTCTTTAACTCGATTAACCGTAATTCATCCTTTAAATTGTCAATTTCTAATTGCTTTACTATATTATCCTCTTATAAGTTAGCGTTTTCTTCATGAAGCTCTTTTAGCATTTTTTGCAATTGTTCATATTGGAGCTTTATTTCCTTGTTGACTTCCATCAACTGTTCTATCTGTTGTTGAAACAAGTTCAGCTGCTCCATCAAACGTATACTCGTGTTTCCTTTATTTCATCAACTAGTTTCTCCTTTTCAACACTTTTTATTTCCACTTCAATTATTCTCTTTGTTGAATGTTCTATTTGTTCCGTCAACTCCTTTCTTTCTTTTGTATTATTCTCAATAATTTCCATTAACTGGGTTATTGTAAATTCATTTGTTAACTCTGCAGGTTGTAGCACCTGTTCCATTGGGGATTGTTCACTTCCTGGGGACATAATTACATCCTGTGTTTCAGGTGTGCCTCTTGCTTGGGGGGTCTTTTGAGTTCTGGGTTTACTCCTAGTAGTTTTTTTCTTTGAATTCACCATTTTTCTCATTTGTGCTCAGGGTATCCGATTTGGTAATCCCTTCTTGCGTTTTTTGTGTGCTCTGGTGTAATGTTATTATTCATTCCCTCTTCTTTCTTCTTTCTTCTTTAGTCACTATTGTAACACTGTTAACTATTTTCCAGATGCTTAGATTACTATTTCCAATTTGATTAATTTGAGAAGAAACAACTATCTTGACTTGAATTTTCTTTGCGCATGTCAGGCGCCTGTCACAGTCGCCATGTAGAATCTTGACAACCTTCCAACTAGTAAACTTAAGTGTAATTTAGGAGCTACTTTGACTATTTCCTATTTTTACTGAGTAAGGTAGGTGACAGATTCCAAATTCCATCTCTATTCTTTTGTTCTTACTTGTAGTTACTTAACACTTAGACTAATTTCTATGCAACGACTATATTCGATGCTCAGAGTAACAACAGTAATTTAGGTTCAAGACAGGAGATGGTTGGTACAAAGTACAGGGTTACACACCTGACCTGAGGCAAAGCACAAAGAGGAATTGAAGAACTATGATGTAATTATTAATTCCAACGAACACTTTCACATCAAGAGAAATACCAATCGCCGCAACAAAAACTCAGTGCATGAAATGTTGTGTGGTAATGCAATAGTGACAGTGCATGGATAACCTACTAATTTAATGCATTGATTGTTCTTGTTATTAATGATGTTGTAAAATAAAGGAGATTTGCAACCTGAATGCATTAGCTTGTTATCATGCCTTACATGTAATAACCCTACAGCTAAATATCTATATGCTAATAACATATCATACATGTGAACAATCAATGCCACCAGCATAAACGTCGGAATTATGTCCGTAGGTCAACTATGAATTAAATACAATGTAATACCATTGATAAACTTCCAATACAAACAAGCTGTGAATTCACCTACGATTTTTCTCATTTGTGCTCAGGGTATCCGATTTGGTAATCCCTTCTTGCGTTTTTTGTGTGCTCCAGTGTAATGTTATTATTCATTCCCTCTTCTTTCTTCCTTCTTCTTTCTTTAGTCACTACTGTAACACTATTAACTATTAACTATTTTCCAGATACTTAGATTACTATTTCCAATTTGATTTATTTGAGAAGAAACAGCTATCTTGACTCGAATTTTCTTTGTGCATGTCAGGCACCTGTCATGGTCGCCATGTAGAATCTTGACANTAACAAAGAAAAACCCCTATCCTTACACCTAACCTATGAGCACATCGGGTAGACCAACAGCTACCAGCCATACAGCCGTGGGAATGGCGCTAGCAAATAATTATTGTTAATGTGCAAAATACACAGCTGTTGGAATGGCGATAACAATTCTTTGCTAAGTGCTAAAGCCATTATGAATTATCTCCTGTTAAACAAAGTCATGGACCACTGCCTTGAATACCCTAGTGCTCGAACGTTTTTAACTTTCCATTTAATTAATAAATAAACCTGACAAAAAGAACATGAAGTAAATCGGATAAATTTCAGCCATCAACAAAATATAATATTGCACAGTTTTTATACTAGAAATTGTTTAAACAATCAAATATTTGGCTAGTACCTGTTACTACTGAGTTGTTGCGAATTTATTAAATCTTGATTCTCTTTCATCTGCCACCTTGTGCACGTCAGCATTAATTAGCTTTTTGCGACTTTGCCTTTTTACCAATTGTCAAATATCCTTTTGTTCTGCCAATTAATTAATAGAAAAATTACTGCTTATAAATTTTACAAATAATTAACTAATCATAATCATGTGTTGTACAATTAATATTTATATCAAAATTCAGTCTTAGTTCTTTCCTTTGTTTCTCTCAATTTGACCACACATGATTTGAATTATGTTACATTAGTCATGTTACTGTGGGTAAGGATTTACTTGTTACACACTGCTTGACTTGTTGCTTCTGTTAACTTGTGTAACCTAGAATTAACCATTTACTATTTAGGTGATGAAGCCATGCTGTAATCTATCCAATGATTGCTGATGGGCATCTGGCTGAAGCTGATCTCCACATCCAGTTTCTCCATTTCATCCATTTGATTGAGTACCACATCTCAGCTCAATTGAATTCATCTTGGATTGTGACATGAGTAATGCAGTGATAGGGGCATGTTTAGGGCAAATGAAAAATGGTAGTGAAGTCCCAATAGATTTCTTTTGCAGGCGATTGAAAACTAGTGAAGAGAAATATGGTTCAATGAAGTTAGAGATGTTAGTGTTGGTGGAGAGTATAAAAAAATTTAGATACTTTCTGATTGGGCAGAGATTTAAAGTACGAACTGATAATAGTGGCTTAGCATGGTTGAAAAAATATTCAGGCAACAAATCGTCAATTGTGTCACACTGAATAGAATATTTGAATGAGTTTAGATTTACAATAGAACATAGAAAAGGCACACTACACAAAAACGCCGATTTCTGCACTGCATTGCCAGAGTATCAGAGAGATGTGGAAAAACAAGAAGGAGAAAAGAAAAAATTTGATTTTTTACCACATAATGAATATAAGGAATTGCCAGAAATTAACACTGATAAGAAAGGTCAAGTGATAATGCCCATTATAATCAAGGAGGAAATAGAAGAAAGCAAAATTGTTCAGAAACAAAAAATGGATATGGTAATGATAGAAATAAGAGAGAAGTTGGAAAATGGAAATAAACAACTAAGTAAAGAATCAAGTAGTTATTACCAAAGATATATGTGGAAGGTAAATGAAAACGGATTGCTATACATACAAGGGAAGACACTCAGAATAGTGATCCCGGAATATTACAAAAGGGATTTGGTAAAGAAAATTCATGAGAAAGGACACATCGGAATAATTCAAACAGAACAAACTTTTAACGCAAGGTTTATAACAATAGGAATCCGAAAAGTTGTGGAGGATGTGATAAATAAATGTACCACATGTTTGTTGAATAATAAAAGTCACTTTCTGCGACAAACTGCGCCATTAGAAAAAATTATAGCAACTGCACCAAACCAAATAGTACATGTTGATTTGGAAAAATTGTCACAAGACAATGAAGGATATCAATATATTTTGGTAATAGTGGATAATTTCACAAATTATGTGAGAATAATCCCATTGGATTCCACAACAGCAAAAATAGTGGTGGAAAAGATAATGAAGGAATGGATATTAAAATTCGGACCAATGGAGGTAATAGTATCTGATAGAGGAGTGCAGTTTGAAAGTAAACTGTTGGCGAAATTAATGGAGATAATCACAGAAAAAACAACGGCATATCACCCACAAGCAAATGGGGCAGTTGTAATATCCTCTACCAGGCATTGTTACTATATATCTACTGTTACTGTATAGCATTAGTTGTGTTACTGAGGGTAAGGATTTACTTGTTACATACTGCTTGACTTCTTGCTTCTGTTAACTTATGTAACCTAGAATTAACCATTCACTATTTAGGTGATGAAGCCATGCTGTAATCTATCCAATGATCACTGATGGGCATCTGCCCAAAGCTGATCTCCACATCCAGTTTCTCCATTTCATCCATTTGATTGAGTACCACATCTCAGCTCAATCAATACAGTTTATGTGTACCCTATCTTAGCTCAGTGCATACTCAAGGCACAGCACAACTCGACTTAAACTCTAATTTGTAAAAGTGTTCTATCTATTCACAACCTGACTTGTTAGAGAAATGATCCAAAAATAGAAAAACCAAATAATAAAAAAGACATACAGAGGATTATGGGATTCTTCAACTATTATGGAACTTTTATTCCTAATATAGCTGGCAAGACAGTGAAGATGACCAAATTGATGAGAAAATCAGTGCCATTTGTGTGGACTTGGCCATAAGGAAAATCATCGAGGATATCATTAATAAGTGTATGACATGCCTCCTTAATAATAAACCACATTTTCCAACACAAAGAGCAGTGTTAGAAAAAATTATCACAACTCAACCTAAGGAAATAGTCCACATAGACCTGTAAATGCTATCAAANCAGAACAAACTTTTAACGCAAGGTTTATAACAATAGGAATCCGAAAAGTTGTGGAGGATGTGATAAATAAATGTACCACATGTTTGTTGAATAATAAAAGTCACTTTCTGCGACAAACTGCGCCATTAGAAAAAATTATAGCAACTGCACCAAACCAAATAGTACATGTTGATTTGGAAAAATTGTCACAAGACAATGAAGGATATCAATATATTTTGGTAATAGTGGATAATTTCACAAATTATGTGAGAATAATCCCATTGGATTCCACAACAGCAAAAATAGTGGTGGAAAAGATAATGAAGGAATGGATATTAAAATTCGGACCAATGGAGGTAATAGTATCTGATAGAGGAGTGCAGTTTGAAAGTAAACTGTTGGCGAAATTAATGGAGATAATCACAGAAAAAACAACGGCATATCACCCACAAGCAAATGGGGCAGTTGTAATATCCTCTACCAGGCATTGTTACTATATATCTACTGTTACTGTATAGCATTAGTTGTGTTACTGAGGGTAAGGATTTACTTGTTACATACTGCTTGACTTCTTGCTTCTGTTAACTTATGTAACCTAGAATTAACCATTCACTATTTAGGTGATGAAGCCATGCTGTAATCTATCCAATGATCACTGATGGGCATCTGCCCAAAGCTGATCTCCACATCCAGTTTCTCCATTTCATCCATTTGATTGAGTACCACATCTCAGCTCAATCAATACAGTTTATGTGTACCCTATCTTAGCTCAGTGCATACTCAAGGCACAGCACAACTTGACTTAAACTCTAATTTGTAAAAGTGTTCTATCTATTCACAACCTGACTTGTTAGAGAAATGATCCAAAAATAGAAAAACCAAATAATAAAAAAGACATACAGAGGATTATGGGATTCTTCAACTATTATGGAACTTTTATTCCTAATATAGCTGGCAAGACAGTGAAGATGACCAAATTGATGAGAAAATCAGTGCCATTTGTGTGGACTTGGCCATAAGGAAAATCATCGAGGATATCATTAATAAGTGTATGACATGCCTCCTTAATAATAAACCACATTTTCCAACACAAAGAGCAGTGTTAGAAAAAATTATCACAACTCAACCTAAGGAAATAGTCCACATAGACCTGTAAATGCTATCAAAGGACACAGAAGGCTACCAATATCTACTAGTAATGGTAGACAATTTTACTAAGTACGTGAGGATGGTCCCAATGCGGAATACCACGGTAGAAACCACAGCAGAACTAGTATTAAAGGAATGAATACCGCAACTAGGGCCAATGGAAACAATTATAACAGACAAGGGGCCCCAATTCAAGAGTGGACTTTTTCAGGAAATGGCAAAGCTCCTGGAAATTGCAAGTGAGTGAACAACCACGTATCATCCACAGGCCAATGGAGCAGTGGAGCAACTCAATCAGACATTAATCAAGCTAATCAGAGTAGCAACAAGAAGGATAGGGGGAAGCAGATGGAGAGAAGTCATTGAAATGATTGAATATTACTATAACACCTTGGTGCACACAACAAATGGAGTCTCATGATTCAAGGCAATGTTCAGAAGAGAAGCAGTGACCCTGCTTTTAATGCAATACACCAACTACAGTGGAAAGTTGGACAATGAATACATAAAACAATTGAAAAACCAAATCACAGGGATTCATGAAATGATGTGGCACAACATAAAAAAATCAGCAGTGAGACAGCAATGCAATTACAATAAAAAAATCTATGGTCACACACACAAAGTAGGAGATAGGGTATACACATTCACACCAATCAAACTCACAGACACAAACCATGTCCGGAAGTTGTAAACAGTATGGTCCGGCCCTCACAAATGCTACCTAACAATGAATACATGTTAGACAGTAATAGACTATTACATTTTCAAAATTTGAAGAGAGCAACACTGGACATCAAAGAAACAATGATAGATGAGAACGCTGAATTCAAAATTTGCCAAATTAATGGCAATGAAATTATATATGATATGTATGATTTAGATAGCCTACACAAAGAGGAATTTGATGATGAATATACAGTGGACATTGGAGATGAGAATACAAGCTGGAGAGTGTTGCCTCAAAAGGACAGCAAGAAATAAGCCTATATATGACCCTGAAATATGGGATATAAATTTACTAACTGCATTTAGGAAATTAGAGGAAAATGATGCACCCACAAAGAAGAAGAGAGTGCACAGAAATCAACAACCAGAGGAGCTCTCAACCACAAACAGGAGAAGGAGAGTTCAAAGAAGTTCTCAAACCAGATGTTGATTCAAGGGCAGAAGGGATGAGAACAAAGAACCAATGAATAGATGATGTAGATTGAGAAGGCGTCCTAGTAGTCCCCAAGGCTGATGCAAGGGCAGGGAGGCCAATGGACAAGAAGCCTCTCCCACCAGGGATCTGCACTACCAATTCAAGGGCAAGCAGAAAGCTGGTGCACAGCTCAACTCCCCCCAAAGTCCACTATGCTGATTCAAGGGCGGTGAGACATGAGGAGTTGCAGGGGAAGGTGTAAGTGGTGGAAGAACCATGGAGATGCGGAAGTGATTCAAGGTTGACGTTATCCCCACTGGAACCACAACTGGTCAAGTGCTGATAGGAGTAACTGTGAGCTGATTCAAGGGCGAATCAGTATAAACTATTAGCACAGATTCACAGCCTTTGGACTGTGCACTGAACACCAGCAAATTACCACTAAGGATGACTCACCTACACACCTCCTCGGAAACTACTTTGGAGAGAACCAAATGATCAAGAGAAAGAGAAAAGTGGATGTCTAAAATTGATGGAGAAACTCTACATCCTTACTTTATTGGAACATCAAAAATGTGTTACAATGTGTTCACAAAGTTATCCCCAGAAATGCACTTACAAGAAGCATGCATGCTAGCTGAAAACATCTTCCCATGGGAGAGAACATCAAGAACTACAACAATCCCAGAATTGATATGATTTGATCTACAGATAGATTACTGGGCACAAATCTACAGAATTATGGTAGATCCATGCATTGAAATTGACCTCTACAGACAAACAAAAATGATAGAGTTAACGTCAGACATAGATGGGATAGAAAAGGCCAACACACTATTCATTAAGTGCAGTCTGACACAATGACAAGAGCATCTACAAAAGATCCAAACAATATGGAAAAATATGAAACTACAACAAAAAGTAGAGGAAGGTTGGCCAGAAATAAAAATTGAAGCACCATCAAGAAAAATTCACAAGTTGGTAGAAATGACATTAACAGAAGTGAACAAAGCCTATGATCTCAACATGAAAAAAGATTTTAAACTGCTATTATTTGAAGAGAAAAATGCACCAGAGGTATGCTACAGAACAACGACATGGATATTAGCAATATTCACAACCAAAGAGGCAGAGTTGAAACACCTGATCTCGCAACACACCTGCCATAAGTTAGAAAAGCAAAAAAGTATGAGATAGCAATAGCTCTGATAAACATGCAAACAAAAAACTGGCTACTAAAAGGTCACACAGGAAAGCTGGAGTCACCAACTAGATCAGAAAATCCAGTACAAACAATGGAAAAGACACTCAGTTGAATGATAATGAATGAAAGTCTGATGGGAAAAATGTCAATAATAAGCATGGCTAACAAGACAGGGATATGCCCCAGCAAAATTACAATATTCAATGAACCAATGAAGAAATATATGTGGGGAGCAACATCTGAAACACGAATAAAACAAATGGAACATCAACCATGGTTAACAACAAGGAAAATCATTAAATGGAAACTAGCAAGCACAGAAAAAATCAGAAAAACATTAGTACAGAAAGATGTGAAGAAAACCCTTGACCACAAAATGCAAAGATATGAACAAGACAGCCCTTGGTGCACATTCACAAAAATCATATGAAGCGTGGAAATGATGAAACAAGGAGGTATAATGGAACCAGTGGAGGTCTGTGAAATGGTCACAAAATCTCAAGCAGAGATGATAGAAGAAGAAAAATTGTTAACATCCTCAAGATTACTATTATCTCCTAAAACGCAGCAGAAAATTGACAGAATAAACATAGAGAAATGGGGAGAAATCAGCCCAGCAAGAACAATAGAATGGATAGACACTAATGACAAATGGTTCCTAGTTGAGATCAAAGTCACCAGGGAAGCCAAAGATATCAAAGAAAGAAACTTCCAAAATATTAGAGAGCAACAAACAGTGGCAACAATGAAGCTCATGTTTATGGAAGCATTTACACAAACAGAATTGGAAGAGCTATTGAAACCATACAATCAACTAGCCATAGATGTTGAATGTATAACAGCAAGAGTAGACATCAAAGAAGAAATGTGACTAAAACTAAGCAGAAGGGGATTAACACAAGCATTCTGGAACACTATCCTGGAAGCTAAGATGAACTACCCCACCACAATAGACTTAGCAAGCGCACCAACTAGAGAAGGCCCATACCCACACATTGAAAGGCAAATAGAAATGAAGATTCTAATCTGCACACCACCAGAAACAATTGAGATACCAATGGTCCTCCCACTATGGAGATTACTGAAAGAGGTCAAAGTGGCAAAAACATTCCTAAATGAATACAAGTCATACATGAATACAGAGAAAAAGGTAGAGTGAGATGACTATAAAAAATCAAAGGAGATAATGCTAAGAAATGATAATAGAGAGAGGGTCTACATTGAAGGCACAATAACGCCAGATCAACTCTATACACAAGGGAGACCTATTAACATACAGCTACAGGATCTCAGAAAAGAAATAGAAGAACAAACTCCAAGAGCAATAATGCTATTCTCCAGGGTAAATGATATTGTATGGACAGACATCTGGGAAAGAAAGTACTGCTACTACAATGTCACAAAAAGAGTAGAAATTGTTACAATGATGCGGATCAACAAGAATGATCCTAATAGTATAACTGAAAAAGAAGTGAGAGACAACATCAGCTTCTTCTATAAAGATGTAGCAAATACCCACAGTCTATGAAAAGTATTTATGTACTTCTATCCTGACAATCAGATTAGGGAAGATCTAGCCAATATGAGCAGAGCTGATATGCAAATGACATAGATGATAGGAATCAAAGGAATACAATTGTACCACAAATATTCTCACAAAAAATCAACTAACTATGAGAAATTATGCCAATAGTAGAGGATATTTGAGAAACACGATTCCTAAAATACACTAACACAGTAACAACTGAAAGAGAGGCAGTCCTTAAGATGACCAAACAAGCCAAATTCGAAAAAACCATGTGGGCAGATCAACAGGCTGAATCAATAATTCAGAAGGCGGATACCTTAGTGCATGGAGAGTAGCTGTAGCTGAGGAGGGCTTGTAGCATCATCCACATAAATCTGAAATAAGCTGCAAAACTTCAAGCACAATGGATTAAGATCAAAGAAAAGATGATTAAAAATATTGTAATCAAATCAATTAGAATAATTTAAATTTATTTGAATTATGCAACTAAGAAACAACATGTGTCAAAAAAGAGAGATTAGTATCAGTCAATAAAAACACTCTTGACTAAATGAGGGGGCAAAGTCGCTTCCATTATTTTTAGCTGCCATCTTGGCAGAAGTTTAAATTTGAATCAACAGGTACTTTTTTGAAATTATTATAAATAGATTAAAAACCTTGTAAGAGATTGATAAAGAATTTTACTTGGAATTCTTATTTTGTTCTACTTTAATGGTTTGAATATTTAATACAATGTCAAGCTAATCAAGTGGTGTTTAGTAGTGGTCTGGATCCATCAAAGAGAATGATTCTAGGGTCCCTGTGCCAGACAATGAAAGTTCACATAAGTTAGGTGTAGGGTTTTCTCTTGATTAGCTGACTAGCATTTCCTTACTACATGTTTTAGAATAATTGAATGTCAACAAACAGTTGGATGACCAAAACTTAGGAAATATATTAATACTATTTTAGATCTAAATTAATGACTCATAAATGACTGATAAAGTGACCATACATGTAATAAATTAAAAATGTAAGTTAGGACGTTGTTCAAACCAGATATATTTAAACAAGCCAATATATTTCAGCAATGGCTACATGTAATATTCAATGAACAGCTAGTAACAAGTCAGGTTGTGAATAGATAGAACACTTTTACAAATTAGAGTTTAAGTAGAGTTATGCTATGCCTTGAGTATGCACTGAGCTAAGATAGGGTACACATAAACTGTATTGATTGAGCTGAGATGTGGTACTCAATCAAATGGATGAAATGGAGAAACTGGATGTGGAGATCAGCTTTGGGCAGATGCCCATCAGTGATCATTGGATAGATTACAGCATGGCTTCATCACCTAAATAGTGAATGGTTAATTCTAGGTTACATAAGTTAACAGAAGCAACAAGTCAAGCAGTATGTAACAAGTAAATCCTTATCCTCAGTAACACAACTAATGCTATACAGTAACAGTAGATATATAGTGACAATGCCTGGTAGAGGATATTACAACTGCCCCATTTGCCTGTGGGTGATATGCTGTTGTTTTTTCTGTGATTATCCATTAATTTCGCCATCTCTTCAAACAGTTTACTTTCAAACTGCACTCCTCTATCAGATACTATTACCTCCATTGGTCTGAATTTTAATATCCATTCCTTCATTATCTTTTCCACCACTATTTTTGCTGTTGTTGAATCCAATGGGAGTATTCTCGCATACTTTGTGAAATTATCCACTATTACCAAAATATATTGATATCCTTCATCATCTTGCAACAATTTTTCCAAATCAACATGTACTATTTGGTTTGGTGCAGTTGCTATAATTTTTTCTAATGGCGCAGTTTGTCGCAGAAAGTGACTTTTATTATTCAACAAACATGTGGTACATTTATTTATCACATCCTCCACAACTTTTCGGATTCCTATTGTTATAAACCTTGCGTTAAAAGTTTGTTCTGATTGAATTATTCTGATGTGTCCTTTCTCATGAATTTTCTTTACCAAATCCCTTTTGTAATATTCCAGGATCACTATTCTGAGTGTCTTCCCTTGCACATATAGTAACCTGTTTTCATTTACCTTCCACGTATATCTTTGGTAATAACTACTTGATTCTTTACTTAGTTGTTTATTTCCATTTTCCAACTTCTCTCTTATTTCTATCATTACCATATCCATTTTTTGTTTCTGAACAATTTTGCTTTCTTCTATTTCCTCCTTGATTATAATGGGCATTATCAATTGACCTTTCTTATCAGCGTTAATTTCTGGCAATTCCTTGTATTCATTATGTGGTAAAAAATCGAATTTTTTCTTTTCTCCGTTTTTTCCACATCTCTTTGATACTCCAGCAATGCAGTCCAGAAATCTGCGTTTTTGTGTAGTGTGCCTTTTCTATGTTCTATTGTAAATCTAAACTCATTCAAATATTCTATCCAGCGTGATACTATTGATGATTTGTTGCCTGAAAATTTTTTCAACCACGCCAAACCACTATTTTTGGTTTGTACTTTGAATCTCTGCCCAATCAGAAAGTATCTAAATTTTTTTATACTCTCCACCAATGCTAGCATCTCTAACTTTGTTGAACCATAATTCTCTTCACTAGTTTTCAATTGCCTACTAAAGAATTGTATTGGGACTTCTCTACCATTTTTCATTTGCCCTAAGCATGCCCCTATTGCTACATTACTTGCATCACAGTCCAAGATGAATTCTTCTTGATAATCTGGTGTTTTCAATGAAGGCATTTTAGCAAGTTCGTTTTTTATGTTTTCTAATTGTTCTTCTTTCTTCCATGTCCACTCAAATGGTTTCAAGTTTTTCAGTAACACTGTTATTTTATTCATCTTTTGGGCTATGTTCTGTATAAATGATCCATAGTAATTAATGAAACCCATTATTCTTTGCACATCTTTTTTCGTTTTCAGACTTTTAATGTTTAGAATCATTTCTTTTGCGTTATTTTTTATTTTGATTTTTCCTTGTTGTATTTGTCTTCCTAAAAATACAACTTTGGCTTTTAAAATCTCGCATTTCTTCCCATTTACTTGTAATCCTGCTTTATACAGAATTGTCAATGTTCTATCCAATTTCTCCAAATGCTCTTCAACAGTATCACTTGCAATTAATATATTGTTAATGTATGTGCATATTCCTTCCTCCATTTTCTTATTGTTTTGTTTCAGTAACTTTATTACATATCATTGGAATGTCGCTGGTGCATTACACAGTCTGATAGCCATGTACATCCACTCAAATACTCCATATGGCGTTATGAATGCTGTTTTTTCAATGTCTTTCAGTTCCATCTGCACCTGCCAATAGGCTTTGCATAGATTGATACACGTAAAATTTTTATTTTTTGTTACTTCATAGATCATGTCATCCATCCTTGGTAATGGATAAGCATCTTTTTTCATCACAGCATTTAGTTTTCTGAAATCTATGCACAACCTATATTTATTGCCCTGTTTTACAAATACAGTTGGTGATGTGTAGGGGCCTTCACTTGGCCTTATAATCTTATTATCAATTAACTCGTTTAAGATCATGTTGTAATTTTCTTTCAAGTTCTCCAGTACCCTTCTACAGGGTAATCTTATTGGTTCATCTGTTGTGGTGATTATCTTGTGCGTCTCTCCAATTGCCTTTCCCACACTGATTTCTCCAAAGTTAAATATTTTGTTGTGCTTATTCAGAATTCTTATCAACTCCCTTTTCTCTTCATTATTCAGATGTTGATACTCTTCTTCTTTAATTTCCGGTATCTGAAATATTTGCTCCTTTTCTGCTATTATATTGATTGTTTTATTCACCATCTGCTTTTCAGCTTTCACTTGTTTTCCTTTTATAGTCACCTTCTCTCTGTTTATGTTGACTATTCAATGGTATCCATCCTCTGCCTTCTCTTATCATGCATAAACTAGGTGGGATCAACAATTTTTTCATGTTTATTCCCACTTGATTATATATCATTATCTTTGTATTTACTTTGTCCACTGTTTCAATTTCACACAACTTCCAGTTGTTCAGCAATATTCTCACATCTTGTGTCAACTTAAACAATATTGTATCATCCACGTTTTCGTCTTCATAGGTTGTTACTACCTCCTCTTGTACTGTTATCATTCTATTATTGTAATCTATGATAAACTTATTGTCCATTAGAAAATCATTTCCAAGTATAACTTCATATGGTAGTTGGTTTTTCTCAGTATCAATTACTGTAAATGTTTGTTGAAATGTCGTATTTGCTACTCTTATTGGTACATTTTCCAACTTACCTTTCACATCTATGTAATGTCCTGATGCGTTTATCAATCTGTTTTTCTTATTTAATTGCTTTCTTTGAAACCCAATTTTTGTTGTGCATTCATCAGTTATTATTGATATGACTGCTCCCATATCTACTGTCGCATCTACCATCACTCTGTTAATCACAACTGTTATTGTGTTTGTTTTTAGTAGATCAGTTACTATTAATACGGGTGCTTGTTTTATTGGAGACGGCACTCCCTCTAGTTTAAATTTTCTATTTCTGTTGATTCAATTTCTTCCTCTTCCTCTTGTTCTTCTTCATTTTCAATTAAATCCTCTTCATCAAAATATGCGTCCTCTTCTTCTATCCAATTGATTTGCCACTTGCAATATTTTTTCATATGCCCTTTATTGCCACATGTCTGACACTTCAAGTCTTTTCTTTTTATTTGTTTTATTGTGCCATCCTTTAATTTTATTTTCACCACTTCCTCTCCTGATTTCTTGATTATTGGCTTACTTGTTGCTTTGTTAACCATCAGCATCATGTGATTTATTATTTGTTTCCCAATTGTTGATTTTTTGTTAATCCTCACATTACTTTCCATTGTAATTTGTATTGCAAGTCCCTTCCTAATCATTTTATCCAGCAAGTCATCTGCATCACATTTAATTTGGAATTGTGTTCATATTGCCTCTGGTAAACCTTTGCTAATATGTGCAAATAAATCATACTTTGAATATCTCTGTTCTCTGGAACTAAGTTTCAACAGTCTTTCTACTTGAGACATATAGTTTCATAGGTCATCCCTGCTATTCATTTTTATCCCATTCAACAACATTCTGTACTGACTCTTAAAACTTTCATCGTCATAATATTGTTGATATTCCCCTATCAGTTTTTTATAATTCATTTTGATTTGTGTCTCCAGTACTCAGTAATGTTGATACACGGCACCACTTAGGTATAGTGGGAATCTTGCTGCTGCTCTTTGTTGCGTTACTTTCCTTTCCTTCATGCTCATTTCAAAAATTTCTAACCATTCATTAAATGTGGGTGAATAGTTGTCCACTCTTCCTGTAAATTTTGGTAATATCACTTTACATACCAATGTCTCATTATCATAATCTTCTGATAATATAGTGTTTTGAAATACTGGTTTCTTCTCTATCGGTTTTTCACAATTTTCTTTGACTTGTTTTGTCACGTTTTCCACTAACTTTGCTATAAATTTTTCTTCTGTTTGTGTATTTTTATAGTCTTCTACCATTGCTTCCATCTGTGGTATTGCTGCATTTAGCTTGTGTGGTTTTTCCACTACAACTTTTTCTATAATTTTTATCTCTCCTTTCTTTAATTCAATTAACCATAATTCGTCTCTTAAGTTATCAATTTCCAATTGTTTAACTATATTCTCTTCTCGTAAACTTACATTCTCTTCATGCAACTCTGTCATCATCTTCTGTAATCATTTGCTTTGAACCTTTATTTCTTTGTTCACTTCTGTCAACTTTTCGATCTGTTGTTGAAACAAATTTCTTTGCTCTGTCAATCAAATACTGGTGTCTTCTTTGATTTCATCTATCAATCTTTCTTTTTCAACATTTTTTATCTCCACCTCTATCATTCTTTTTGTTATTTGTTCTATTTGTTTAGTCAACTCTTTTCTTTCCTTTGTATTGTTATCGATAATTTCCATTAATTGAACTATTGTGAGTTCATTAGTCAATTCCGCTGGTTGTAATACCTGCTCCATTGGGGATTGTTCACTTTTGGGGGACATAATCACATCTTGTGTCTTAGGTGTGTTCCTTGTCTGAGGAGTTCTTTGAGTTCTTGGTTTACTTTTAGTTTTTTTCTTTGAATGTACCATTTTTCATTTTAGCTTTGAGTATTCTTTTGGTTGGTCCCTTTCTAGATTTTCTCTGTGCTCTGGTGTGGTATTAGCTGTTTGTTCCCTCCTTTTCTTTTCTTTTTGTTTTTCCAGATCACTACTGATTTGCTTACACTATTTCCGTCCTTTTCTTTTTTCAGTTTTCTCTCCAATTCAAGTGATTCGAGAAGAAACAACTATCTTAACTCAAATCTTTCTTTGCGCATGTTGGGTGCCTGTCACAGTCGCCATGTAGAATCTTGACAACCTTCTAACTAATAAAGCTTAACTTAATTTAGGAGCTGCTGTAACATTTTTCCCTCCTTAACTAGTACAGTAGGTGACAGATTTCAAATTTCCATCTCTCTTCCTTTACTCTAACTTTGTGTTGCTTATTAATTAAAATAATATCTGATCAACTAATATTGAAGCTTGGACTAACAACAGTAATTTAGGTGCAAGACAAGAGATAGATGGTACAATGTACAGGGTCAAAACCTGACCTGAGGCAAAGCACAAAGAAGAATCAAAGAAACTACAATATAATGATTAATTCCAACTGACACTTGAACATCAAGAGAAACACCAACTGCAATGCCAGTACTCAGTGTGTGAAACAATGTGCGAGAATACAATAGTGACAGTGTGTGATAGCTTACTAATTTATTGCATTGATTGTTCTTGTTATTAATGAGTTTGTAATATAAGTGGAATTCGCAACTGGGATGCATTAGCTTATTATAATTCCTTACATGTAATATCCCTAAAGATAAATATATACATGCTAACCTATTATACATGTGAACAACCAATGCGGCCACAAACAAAAGGCAAAATTGGTAGTTTGGTCTACTGGTAATTACATATAACTAAATCACTAAAATCCAATACAAACAAGTCATGAAATTTCCTATGAGGGCTAACCTAAAGATGATCATAATATAATAGTACGAACAACGAACAATAGGAAAGCTATAACAAGTAAAAACCCCTATCCTTATACCCAACCTAAGAGCACATCAGGTAAGCACTGGCTACCAGCCGCACAGCTGTTTGAATGGTGAACAAATGAATGTTAGGTGCAAAGCTGTTACAAGCTCCCATTAAATGAAGTCGTGGACCACTGTCTCGAAAACCCTAGTGCTCGACTGTTTAGCTTTCCATGATAATTAATAAATAAACCTGACAAAGGAAAGCAAAGTAAATCCAATGAATTTTAGTCATCATCAAAATAATAAACTGCACCACTTTTATATTTGAAACTATTAAACAATCAAATATTTGGCTAGTACCTGTTAAATCTAAGTTGTTGACAATTCTCTATCTTCTGATTTTCCTTTGTCTGCCGATTTATGTATGTCAGCATTAATTAGCTTTTGCGACTTTGGCCTTTTACCATTTGTCAAACATACTGCCAAATTAATATTAATTAATATGAAAATACTGCTTCATAATTTTACAAATGATTTAACTAATCATAATCATGTGTACAATAAATATTTATCTCAGAATTTAGTCTTAGTTCTTTCCTCTAATTCGCTCTACTTGACCACATGATTGGATTATGTTACAAAACCATATTCTTATTTCTATGGCAATTATACAATACAGTGGAAGATGTCAAATATTAGACAGTGAATAATGACTGGATTAGAGACATTTTGTTTTGGACTTGTGATTTCAAATGCATTTACACACAAATAACAGGGTAAGTCACATACTTTTTCCACCTTTTGTTTTCACTGGCTCTATACATTGATGTATTTTTCTCTTTCCATCAGACATGTTTTTTTGCTTTAAATGAAATTGTATACATCATTGGTTTATCAAGTATTTTGTTTTAACCACATGTGTCTAATTTTACATAATGAATTATTAACTGTTCTAGAACTCAAATTCTTTGTAAAACATGTTGCTTTTGATTAATACAAAATATTTATAGTATAACCTGGTTCATGCATTTACAATTTTTTAACTAGCAACTGACTGAAACTATGAATTATTCATTGATTTTTGTTTTGTTGGGAGATATATTATTACCTTGTACTTGTTTTACAAAATTTCTTAGTGATTTCTAGCTCTCAAATTTTTTCATAAACGTTTTGTTAATGATAAATACAAAATATTTATCATGTAGATTCATATATCTCTACTATCTAACCATGTAGTTGATTATTTCATATCAGTGCACATGAACTCTATGTTTTTACAATAGCATTCACTACTATTAATTTTAGCAGACTGCTATGGAATCAATGAAATGGTTTCAGCTCAATAATATTAGTGTGGTTAGCCTGAACCAATTGATACTTTGCGTGGTACAAAGAATTTATCAAATTTGTAACTAATCAACTCACTGGGTCAAAGAAAATAATTTGCTTTTCTTCATTGATTTCTATTATACACTATACGACTTTCTTGAGTGTTTTATCACCTGCATTAGTAAAAAAAGAATTATTCTAATTATGCATTTAATTATCTTACAATTAATGTATAAACCAAATCAGTTATTTAGCCACAGACTTCTATAACACTTACTGGATTGGAAACCACTTATTCAAAGCTTGCCAAAAGAGGCCATTGCAAATTCCTTAAACAGCATAGCATTTAACAAATACATGTAAGAGTAAACATTAATAAAAACATTATATATATTGAAAAAGCAATATCATACACTATGTTTACTTTCCAACTTCTTTTTCTTTAATTGATTATGATTAGAAATAGCATCATTTTTTTCAGTGTTGACTAATTTTTGACTAATCATCCTGACACACTAAAGATTGGAGGTGTAATACTTTTTGGTGTAGGGAATTTGAGTACATTTTCATTTAAATGTTAAAAGATCAAATTTGTGACTAATTAACTCCTTGGCTCAAAGCTACTTAAACAGCAAATTGAACTGTGCTAACATTTTCAAAATGCATTTCCATAAAAAATAATGTTTATATCATATACTTTTTCCATATTTTGTTTTCACTTGATATGTATAATATATTACTTCATTGTTAACTGAGCATGTTTTTTACATTTCTGCTTTAAAATGAATTTATGTTATGGGATTTTATACAAATTCTTAGTGACTTGTTTTCTAATTACCATGTGCCTGTAATTTTTGTGTGTGAATAATACACTATTAACTAACTTTGTTTACCCATTTACAAACATTTTGCACGTTTAGAATGGTTTATTCAACATGAAAGCATGAGTAATTTTGGAAGGATGAATTATTACATTACTATTATGTATATCTCAGCTTACAATGTACTGAATAATCTGGATAACACGTTTGGGCGTCATGGTTTCCCGTGTTAACTACAACAATAAATGATGCTACCTCTGTATAAATTTGCTAGATGAGGTGAAGCTCTGCACAGCAACTTGGTCTGCACAAAAACAGCTCATATACACTATGTTTTCTTCATATGTGTGTAATGCTTAAGCATGGTGAGTTTTCCATTTTGTATTTGGATATTGGTGAAGACAAACTTGCTTTTGTCATGTATATCAGACANACACTATTAACTAACTTTGTTTACCCATTTACAAACATTTTGCACGTTTAGAATGGTTTATTCAACATGAAAGCATGAGTAATTTTGGAAGGATGAATTATTACATTACTATTATGTATATCTCAGCTTACAATGTACTGAATAATCTGGATAACACGTTTGGGCGTCATGGTTTCCCGTGTTAACTACAACAATAAATGATGCTACCTCTGTATAAATTTGCTAGATGAGGTGAAGCTCTGCACAGCAACTTGGTCTGCACAAAAACAGCTCATATACACTATGTTTTCTTCATATGTGTGTAATGCTTAAGCATGGTGAGTTTTCCATTTTGTATTTGGATATTGGTGAAGACAAACTTGCTTTTGTCATGTATATCAGACATTTCAATTTTTTATTGATTTATCAATGGTATATTTCATATGCTTGCTATTACGTTTAGCGGATATTTTCTAGCTTGTTTTTGAAAATTACATCTATTTCATCTGACTATAGTGTTTAACTTTAGCAAAATATTTCTCCACTTTGTATTTGAATATTACCAGAAAACAAGTTTCACGTCTATTAATTACTTTCCTTGTTGCATGATTAAACATTATTACAACAAACATGTCTTAAGAACTTCATCAAATGGAATCATTGTGTAATGTGTGCTTTTACATTTTGTACAATTTATACACAATTGCTAAAGAAATTATTGTTTTTTACCCATTGCATACTATATCTTTGATTAATATTAATACATGTTAAAATATACATATATACAAATATATAATGTTTTACCCAAGTGTTGGGTGAATTATTTTCCTTAATAGAGTTTTGCATAATTGAAAACATTGTTACAATGAACATGTCATAAATATATTAACAGAAGCAAAAACGTGAGTTTGCCTAAAAAATAAAAACTTAATCAAAAAATTAATTTTAACTGTCTCAAAAAAATTTCTTGCTATCAATTATATCACTTTGCTCAAATCCTAGCAATCAAAAATAAAAATTTTGACAAAAAAATTAACTTTGTCAAAAATATTTTGTTACTAGATTACGTTCAATCAAATCAGTCCATTACCACATGGCAAATAGTCACAGGTGTTACGAGAACTTCAGGGTGTCCGAATGTAACGGGGTTCTGCCCATCTTAAATACTTGCACTACAATAAGTGCAATAAGTGTATTTTAGAATAATGTAATAGTGCACTTATTAAGTGTACCAACCACACCTATTTTGCACTTTTTCATTAGAAAAAAATTTGTTAAATTGTAGATTTCTTGCTTTCACCATGGTTGTTTTTAAGGCAATTATCAAGAAGTTATTTTATTTTTAAATTAATATACACGGAATTTCAATAAATTTTACATCAAAATTTAAGTTCAATGTGTTAAGCAAATGAATTGCATTTGTATTAAAAGTATTTCAGGTTGTTTCTTTGCAAAATAGGCTGCTACAAAAACGAAATTGTGAATTTTGTATTTGATTTAGAACTTAATACAAAAAATTGTTCTAATCACTTTGTGCATTCAGATTTATTTACTGCTTGATGCATACAAAGTGCAATTGTAATATACAGGATCCTATTATTAAAGAAAGTGGCCTACTTTAGTTTGGCCACATTTTGATGCTAAATTGGTTGCAGTTAAATTTTAATTAAATCACAAATCCAAAATCACTACAAACTTTAATATGGCTTTTATATATAGTAGTAAAGCAAAACGAAACCACTATTCTAGTATAGCTTAGGCAGTGAACAATAGTTCAGGAATCATATTTAAAAATAAGTGCACTTATTGCAATAAGTTATTTTTCTAGAATTAGAAAGTGCACTTATTTATTTTTTAAATATTTAATGAAAAATAATAGTGTACTTGATTTTTTTGCACCCCTGATCACCCCTAGGAAATCATTCTACTTTCTCAAAAGACTGATTCTTTAATTGCGGTTTTTCTTTTAATATTAGTATATCTTCCTCTTGATTTAATTAATATCAAACAGCAATGTTCACATTTGTATAGTTTTCCCACTTTTAGAATAGTTCTCGAAGCAAAAACTTCTCACAAATTTTTTTAGCAAAATTGCAACTTGCCCTTGCTTAAAATAAATTGAAAAAGATGTTGTAGATGTAAAATTTAGTTTGCAAGCAAATAAAGCTGGTACAAAGTGGATCTGATTATTATTTGGTGAGAAATCAATGCTTTTCCAATGGCATACTACTAATACATTTTGTTGTAGGGAAAATAAAATGTTGATTGCACACTGAATAAGTCTGAGATCAACTACGAAGTTTAAACCACTTTTATTCCCTTCTAAATTATATTTTGCATCTCCAATGCACTTTCGAATTTAGAAAAAGGATTAGTTTGAAGCAATTGGATTAATTATCATTCAAAGTTTTTCCGCCTTTGCAATTTCATCAAAATTATCAAACTAGGTCTTATTTATAACACGTTAAGACCATGTTCTAGATGTAAAATTTAATATTGAAGTCAGAGTTATTTTGAACATTATTCACTGCATGATCAAGTCATACTAAAAGGTATAAAGTTTTTTTCAAAAAAACAACTAGATAGAGTCATATTCAGCAATTTCAAAGTGTATGCAGCTAGTTATTACTTAATTTGCAAATACAAACAGTTGTTTCCTTAGAAAATTTAGTTAATAATCATAGTTGTAACAAGTGGTATCTAAGTTTTTTACAAAAAATCATTAGTGGCCCTATAATAACTTACATGTAATAAATGCCACTATAATGGAAAAAATGATAATCAGCACCTCTATAAAAATGCAAAGACATCAGCGGTGTTGTAACAGTTATTATTATTATATTAAACGATAATGAATTAATGCGTGGGGCAATTGAATCTATGGCAACACAAGTTGTACGTATTTCAGAATGCATAGGCTGCTCCTAATTAAGGTAAAACTGAATTGGGTATCTTGCAGTCCTCTAAAGATTATTACGACACTTCATCTTTAACCTTAATCTCAATAATGCTAAGGTTTCACTATGGATAACTTTACATGTATATATGAAGGTGCAATTTTTTTGACTCATAGCTAAATTTAAATTTTGAATCTCACATTAATACAGTAGCTTGAAAATTCGCTATTGGTACAAGAAATATGCCAATGATAGTGATGCAATTACCAGCTTGTGCGATAATTTTTAATGAGTCATCTAAATTATGCAAATAATTATTTACTGATTTTACATTGACTTAAATCAAAATTTTCTCAGGAATTTCCAGGCTATCAAAGTAGAATCAAATAATCATAGTTTTTATAAGAATATTGAAAATAGAGCAGTCTAAAAGATATTTCTACATCCACAATTCCAAATATATATATATATATATATATATATATATATATAGCTTACTTCATAGACTATAAAAACCAGCTAACAGTTACAATTAATAAGATAAAAACAATATTTACAATTAAAACTCTTAAAATATGTCACTTACAATTTCCCACAGTGGGTTTGAATTTGATTATACCCAGTTTCTGGAAATACTTAGTCTATGTCGTCACGAAATATTAGTTTAAAACAAATGAGTGAGCTCTTTTCGAGAATTTGGAAAGGAAAGCCAAAAATTAAGCAACAAAAGTTTAAATACCAAAGAAATATAATGCCAAAAATTTAAATCAGTAATGATGAAAACATCAACAGTATATAAAGTCAAAAACAGATATATAATGCAAAGAAGTATAATACCACGAATTATACCAAAAATATTAAATGCCAAATAATAAACACATCCAAAACAAAACACCCACGCTATTGGACATAACTATGACATCATTCGCATTTTTGCGATAATTGCAATATCAATTTAATATTGTCTACCCTTGCAGACATAGAGTAGAACCAATAGTTATTTACATATTATGTTGTACAATTGTTATAGGTAGGGGCGTACGCAGGGTTTTCCAATGGTGGAATATCTCCGGTGTAACTTACGGCTTTAAGTAACAAAAAGCGGTGCAAACCCCTAAAATTATTTGGAAATATTGATGATTTCGATACTATCAAATGCATGTAACCACCTAAATTTGGACTTTCTTAATATCTCTTAACGAAAATTTTTTTGTTTAACCAGTCAAAGGCAATTTTGATATATATATATATATATAGTACCGTGCTAGAGTTTATATTCATTATCCCAAACATTGGCCTCTTAATATCTACCACTACTGATAAGCAAATTCTGTTACTAAACTAAAATTGTTAATTCATTTCCGGAATCAGAATTCATAAATCAGATTTGTTTTCCCACACAACATAATTTGAACTATAACCCAAAACTGCCAGCAACAATTGACTTGTGTCCTTGCAGCTTTGAACCAGCTTGGACCACATTTCCTACGAGGGCTAACTGAAAGATCATAATGTTGTAATATGAACAATGAACGATAGGAAAGCTATAACAAATAAAAACCCCTATACTTATATGTAACCTAAGAGCACATCAGTTAAACAATGGCTACCAGCCGCACAGCACTTTTGAAAGGCGATTGTAAGGTGCAAGGCTGTTCCAAGCTCCCGTTAAATGAAGTTGGGGACCATTGTCAAGAATACCCTAGTGCTCGACCTTTTAGCTTTCCATTGTAATTAATAAATAAACCTGACAAAAATAAACGAAGTAAATCCAATGAATTTTAGTCATCATCAAAATAATAAATTGCACCACTTTTATACTTGAAACTATTAAACAATTAAATATTTGGCTAGTACCTGTTAAATCTCAGTTGACAGTTTTCTAATTTCTGATTTTCCTTTGTCTGCTGATTTACACACATAAGCATTAATTAGCATTTGCAAATTTGGTCTTTCACCATTTGTCAAATGTACTGCCAAATTAATTAATATCAAAGTACTGCTTTATAATTTTACAAATGATTTAACCAATAACAATCATGTATGTACAATAAATATTTATTTCTAAAGTTAGTCTTAGTTTTTTCCTCGAATTATCTTTGTTTGATGACATGATTGGATTATTTTACATTATAACATGATCAATAGCAAATGAAATTGGATGTACATGGAACAATGAGAAACCCTATGACTAATCATATGAAAGACTTTTGGGATGATTAGATCAGATGTTATAACATGATGAATAGCAGTCATTAAATTGGATCTGCATGGGACAATGAGAAACCCTATGACTAATCGTATGAAAGACTTTTGGATGATTGGAGCAGATGTTATAACATGATGAATAGTAGTCATTAAATTGGATGTGCATGGGACAATGATAAACCCTATGACTAATCATGAAAGACATTTGGGAAGATTAAATCAGATGTTATAGCTATCATGAGCGTCATCATTGCATCCACTCTGCTTGTGTGAGCTAATTCAGGTCTTACTGTTCTATTCAGATAGAAAAACTCATAGGTAGATTGCAATGACTTAGATATAGATGCTTCGTCATAAAATGCACTTATGTTATTCTTCACCTCTTCTTATGTTATTTGATCCGGGTCATTTTTTCCCAATCTTACCATTGTTATTATCTCAACTCATCGCATGACATCGTAGTACCTGTATCAAGGACTCCATAGTTCACCCCATACTATGTCGTTTATCCCTGAGAACAACATCATCATTTGAGTATTTCTTTTCTCAATTTCGTTCCGCACTTTCATTATTTGCTTGCGTATTGCCTCTCCATCTCGATATAAATTGTATGGGGTTACTGCTCCTTCAATATATATTCTTTCTTTATTGTCATTTCTGATCAATATTTCTTTAGACTTCTTATAGCGTTCATGATTTACGATTTTTTCTGCCTCTTCCAGTTTGTTTACATATGTGTTTTCTTCATGCCATAATGCTCTTACTGGCTTTTTATTCTTTAATCGCCATGTTGGTAATAACATAGGTACAGAAATTGTGGGCAGCAGTGTACACTTTAATAATGTAGTCAGCATTTGTTTTTCTATATCTTTGTATGATCCTTCCATTCTTGATGTTGTTGCCATTCTGAAAGTCGTGGGATAATTATTTTTACTCGTTTTTATATTTTCCCAAAACATATTGGTTAACCCATGCTTCATAAGATTTTGAGTGGTTTTGGCCTTCATCACAAATTTTGAAGTTATACATTCGATATCCATGGCTAACTGTTTTTGCAGTTGTAACATTTGATTTATTTCTTGTCTCATAAATGCTTCAGTGCAAAGTATTTTTATCATTGACTTTGTTTCTCTTTCGTAGATTCACCATATATTCTCTGTACTATATTATCTGTCTTTTCTCTTTTTACAGTTATTTCCACCAAGAGACGTTCATCATCTTTATTGACCCAAGATATCTTGCTCGGCTCTTTTTCACCCCATTTCTCCATATTAACTTTGTCTATTTCCCTCTGTGTGTTTGGGGTTAGCGCAATTGCATTTGATTGTAGCAATAATTCTTCCATTCTCATTTCTTCTTGCAACTTGCTGACCATTTCTATGATTTCTATTGGTCTTTTTTCTCCTTCTTTCCGCATGACTTCTGATTTCTTAATTATCTTGGTATAAGCACATTGTGGATATTCTCTAATGTACTTTTTCATCTCATGTGTAATCGTTTTGTTTATCTCCTTCCTTGCTATTTCTTGTATTGTCTCCAGTGTACTGGTGCTTTCTCTTCTTATTAGATTACGAGTTGTCATCCAAGGTTGCTGTCTTAGCGATTTCAGTTTTGTGTTCGAAGTAGCTCCCCACATAAACTTTTGCGCCTCATCACTCAATATATCTATTTCTGCAGGGCATATTTCTGTTTTGTTGGCAAGTTCTACAATACTCGGTCTGCCCAGTGTGTGCTGTTGCATTAACAATCGTGTATAATACTTCTCAAACTTTTGTTGTACCTTTTTGGTCGGCAATAGTGATAGTATTTCCACATACTGTAACATCCATTGTTTTATGTTCACTGGTATTGGTGCTATAGCTATCTCGTATCTTTTATTCTTTGCCATGTTTTTTCTCTCTTTCCTTCTGATTTGCAAAAGTAATTTTTCATTGTTCATTAAAGCTATACTTAGTATCCATATCAATGTTCTTGCTCATATGTGCGGAGCATTGATTTCTTTGAAAATCATGTTTCTGAAGTTTCACTTTGAATCCATCTCATATGCTTTTCTAATTTCTAGTAGTGCCGTCTCCACTGTTTTGTTATACATTTTTATAGGCGATCTTATATCAATCATAGGCCATTCTTCGTGTACAGGTTCTCAGTTTTCATTTCTTTCCATACATCCATAATGTTTCTCAAATGCTCTGGCGTCTGATTCATGCTACACTTTACATACAGATTTCCTGTTTCCTCTAGATGCTCTGTCATTCCAAGTATCTCCATTGTTCTCACTTGGTAATACATGCCTATGGCTATTTTTCACTTGGTAATACATGCCTATGGCTATTTTTGGCTCGACCATCACTCTTTCTGCTGGCTGGCACTATTGAATTTGCAAATCTATGTATGTTAATCATCTCTGATATTGCTTTGCCACTTTTGTCCATTATAAAAACGTTTCTTAATTTTTCTTCTAAAGTTTGCAAAAACTCTGGCATCTCTTCTTTTCTTTGAGGTCTCACAATTTCGATCACTTTTGTTTTGTATTCCTTAGCCATTTTTAACGTTTCCTCTATATTTACTTCAAGATTTCTAGAGGTCATCTCTGTTTAATGAAATATGTCACCATCAAGTGCTCTCTGTCCAGATTAACTTGTTCGCATTTCTCGATCAGTTTGTTTTTATTCTTAATCAGTTTCTGAACATCTTTCAGTGTGAATGTTTCCTCAAACGTTATATGCACTGTACTTTTGAAATATGGTTGATTGAAATCTTCTTTCATATTTTCTGCATATGATACAATCGTATTGCATACTGGCCTATTCTGTTTATCAATAACTATGGGGATTGCCAATGATTCTTTCTCTTTTGTTGACGAATTTTGCAGTAAGAATCTTTTAATTTCTGGTGATAATTTATCCTGTGAGTTATATCGAATTTTCCTGTTTGCAATGAAATATGGGTGGATTTTATCTTTGCTTATTTTAGTCATTCTGCTCTCTCATTCCTCTGATCTACATGATTTCGTTGTTGTGGATGTTTGTCTATGTGAGAAAGGTTGCGAACTATGTGTTGCCATTTCAAATGAACTAGTTGATGCCTGCCCAGATGTGTCCATCTCTGATTCTTTGCTTATATCCTGTATATCTGGGTCAACGTATTGACTGCAGTTATATCCTGTATATCTGGGTCAACGTATTGACCGCAGATTTTCGTACCTGCTGCCTTTAATTTCAGACAAGGACCTATTCATGTAGCTCTGTACTCTGTGCCCTTTAATTGACTTCAAGTTCTGATGGATGTGGGGGAGTGTTCCATTGAAGAGCTCGATCTTTGTTCCAACCTCACGCCCTTTAACTGATGCTGAGTATTATGATGTTGGCCCTCTCTTACCTGCATGCCCCTTAAATGACATTTGGTTGAGGGTGATCTTTGTGGTGTCATCTCCATCCTCATGCCCTTTAACTGACAATCGGATTGAGGAGATTTCCTTCTTACTCCATGCATAAACTAGACGGGATCGACAATTTTTTCGTGTTTATTCCCACTTGATTATATATCATTATCTCTGTATTTACTTTATACACTGTTTCAATTTCACACATCTTCCAGTTGTTCAGCAATATTCTCACATCTTGTGTCAACTTAAACAATATTGTATCATCCACATTTTCGTCTTCATAGGTTGTTACTACCTGCTCTTGTACTGTTATCATTCTGTTATTATAATTTATGATACACTTATTGTCCGTTAGAAAATCATTTCCAAGTATAACTTCGTATGGTAGTTGGTTTTTCTCCATATTCAGTACTGTAAATGTTTGTTGGAATGTCATATTCGCCACTCTTATAAGCACATTTTCCAACTTACCTTTCACATCTATGTAATCTCCTGATGCGTTTATCAATCTGATTTTCTCGTTATTTAATTGCTTTCTTTGAAACCCAACTTTTGTTGCACATTCATAAGTTATTGATTGATGATTTCGTAACATGTGAACCCAAGAATCATTGAATATGGTAGACAGTGGAGGTTACAGCAAGAATGCTAGTATTTCTTGAAGAATCTGTTTGGAAAAATATACGTAAATTTCCTAACATCTCTTTCAAAGGCTGGTAAACGGTCCCGAACACTTGTAGAGGCATAGTCACTTCTTCCAGGTACTAGATTTGGTAGCAAATTGTCCTCATAGTACATTCTCTTCAACAGCTTTTCATCTGACTTTCTCACAATTGTTTTGATAGATTCAAAGTTATCCATATATCCCAGTCGCATTGCCTTCCTCTGTAGTTTGTCTATGAGTTGCTGTAATGACTTCCTGCATCCTCCCCATACTGAGACCAAATAGGTTATGTTTGGCAATATCAACACAGTGTAAAGTATCTTGAGTTCGCGTAAGGAGTAACCTTGTGCCTTTAACTTATTTAGAAGGAACATTTTGCTTCTGCATTTTTGAAGAAGCTTTGAGAAATGTTCTTCAAATGACAAGGCATTATCAATGTACACTCCAAGGATTTTAATGGCTTGAAAGACTTTGCCAGATGCGTATTGTGTAGTAGTCAAAGGAGACCTACCCTTAGAAAAAATCATTTCAATAGTTTTTCTTTGTTCATCGATAGGTTGTTGTTATTACACCAGTCTTTCATTGCACAGAGCACTTCTTGTGCCCTGTCTTGACCACGTGTTCCACCCAGTAGGATTGTAGCATCATCTGCGTATTTTACTAAAGAGACATCACCTCAGTTCAAAACAAGATAATCATATAATAAGTTGAATAAGATTGGCCCCAGAATAGAGCCTTGGGGTATACCAGCTTTTGTGCTGAGAAGTCACGAATGTCACCCATTGAAGTAAAAAATGTTGTCCTGTCTAGAAGGAAGTCGCAAACTAGATTGACAACATATGGCGAGATATTCAGTTGGCAAAGAGAGTTAACCATCTGATCGCGCTTTACTGAGATAATATGATTTAATCATATCCTTTGCTTTATTGATTATGCGCATGAGAGCCATTTCTGTCATTGACGACTTTCTGAAATGAATTGATTCTGCTTCAGTCTGGCATTGTAGGCTTTGGAGATGAACTTGTCATATATCATTCTCTCTAAGTGCCTCGACAGGATTGGCTTTAGAGATACAGGTCTCAGGTCAGTAACAGACTTCACTTTTGAGCGTTTTGGAATAGGAATGACTCTGGATACTTTGAATGAATTCGGAAAGCACCCTCTTACCAAACACAAATTGTAAATGTGACACAAAGGCTCAGCTAGGTTGTGAGCATTCTGTCGAATGAGCCAATATGGAATCTGATCGATTCCTGGCTCAGTTTTCTTTATTTTTCATAAACTATGGTAAACTTCATGAATTGTAAATTCAGGAGGAATACTGTTATCTACGTAATCACGGACCATTGCAGTATATTTATTAATATGGGAAACTTGTGTGTAATGTTTGTTAATTTCATCAACATCCAAAGCCATATCCACGTGATGAGTCACATGGTGAGACCGCCTTCCACCATTGTTTTGATCCCACTTTATGTTTCATTTTGGCAATATTATCAAGCATGGTTTTCCTGATTCTTTGAGATAGAGCATTAGCGTCATGCTTGCGGTTCTGAACTTCAAGAAAATATTCCCTCTTCAACATAAGTTTGACCAGCTGCATCACATGGGGTGGGTCTTTTTCAAAGATCTTGAATTCTTGACCAGACAGTAGGGTTGAAAAGTTCGAGCATACATTGGGTCAGAATTTCCAGCATTCTGTCAGGATCATTTATTTGAAGGATATCAAGGAAGTTTGTTCTGTTCATAGCAATGTGCAATGCTCTGACATCTTATTGTCGAATATTACGAACAAAAGCAATCTTTCGTTGAGTTCTAGAATGATTCTTATCCTTTATGATAATGGCGCTGTGATCAGAGAGAACTGTAGTTCTTTTAGTGTACACTGGGTGGTAATCTCTCCCAGCAGTTGAGAGAATAAAATCGAGTTGATTACGTCCGCATGTGCTCCCAATATGCAGGTGTTCCATTGGTAATGCGTCGAGTATTTTGGTTGGGTTAAAATCGTTGAAGTCACCGCATATTGTGAAGTGTGCAGTTGAGTACTGCCATTGAAGTTCTTCTACAGAATTGATAAAATACTCCTGGTAATGCTCCTGACGTTGGCAACAGGGAGGGTAATAGAAAACACAAAATATGTGTTGCGACTCAACAGAAGTAAATAACAACCACAAAGCTTCAAAACTCGTGGTAAGTGTTGGATAAAGTTGAGACACATGATGCATAGTTTTATAATAGGCGCAAACACCCTCCAAACTTTTTATTGGAATTATGGGAAGATCTGTCGTGGCGAAGAATAGAATACCCTGATATGGCGACAATATTATTTTGAACATCGCAGTTGAGCCAGGTCTATGTAATGAAACCAAGGTCAATATTCTCATAAACCAGCTCCGAAGATAGCAAAAGCGCAGCATTTTTCTTCTTTATGGATTGAGTGTTAAACAACATTACGTTGGGTCGAGTCTGTAGTCACATTTGCTCCCATGTTGTCGCCTTGATGTTGTAAACCTCTATTCTGAAATTTTTAAATGCGGATGTTTCTTCTGAGTTAATCAACTCCCTCCATTGTTTAAGACAATTCTTCTCCTTCTCGATTTGATCCGGTGAAAGGTCCAGTCCGATAAATGGGCGGAAATTATTGAAGGATTTCAGTTTGTAAAGAGAGGCCAAAAGTTTCCATTTATTCCATACACTATCTAGTTTTACGAGGAGTGGACGTGTATAACCCTTTTTTGATGACCCAAGTGACGGATGTCCATAACCATGCAGTCCACATCCATGTGAGTAATCACTTCTTCCACTTGCTTCTTGTCAGACACCAATTGTTCAAATGCCTTACCTGTTGGTTCGGGGATACCACGAATCCGGACGAAGCATTTATCAGCAGTGCGCAACTTTTGGGCCACTGGTGCGGTATTGGAATGTGACTTCCAATTGAGAGAATCAACTTCATCAAATCAATGAGGTGTATGAATAAGTGCATGTAGCCTTTTTGGCATACCATCGACCAATGTTTAGCAGAATTTGATAATTTTTTCATCTTCACGAGTTATTTTTGACTGCTCAAGCAGGGATCAATGAAAATTCTAGCGTAACCATATCAAAAGTGAATTACACAACTAATACGAAGTACCAAATGGCGAGAACAATACTAAAAGAACATTTGGTTCTAACAAAAGTTTGTTTGGTGTGGGTCCATATTCCCTTTCAGTGCAGAACAAACTTAATCGAATCAGTTGTTGTGAATCCCTTAGTGAATTGTTTCTGGAATTCAGTGCTTCTTAATTACTAAAACGACAGGATTCCCGTTATTAGCATAAGCCTGGTACTCAAAGGGAACAAATTCCGAAAGTCTTCCTGACAGCTGCAAAAACTATGGCAATCATTGCAATTACGGGGGATAAAAATTTTATGTTGAGGCAACTGCAAGACATGAAACAGTAGATAGCGATCGCTACATTAAATTTGTGGAAAACTTTGTTCTTAAGTTTAGAAAGGAAAGATCTGAGCAGCTAGTTGGTCAATCTTCGTTAATTTGGCAACAAGATAATGCTCGACCTCATTCGGCTATCCAAACATAAAAGTTTTTCGAGTCAAATTGTATACGCCTTCATAAACAGTCTCCGTATTCTCCAGACCTTAACCCATTTCACCACTGGGTAAACAAATCAATCAAAGATGGAAGGAAAGGCGTTGTATTCATGATCATGTCGAAGTTGGTGAGTACATCCGACGACATTTAAATTCGATTCCCTTGAGAGATATTCTGACGAAATAATTAAACTTTAATGTCATTATGAACAAGTTATTATATGTCATGGAGGTTATACTGTGACTTAATGCTTTGATTTACTGTTACATTCAATAAAAAAACTTGTATATAGTTTTTCTCATTACTTTCCGATATTGGGAATAAATCCAGTGATTATCTCGTTTTCGTTCTTTGCTCCAAGTTTGTCATTACTTCTCTTAACTATTTCGCATATTATCTGAATTGGGTTCATGTCTGATGATTGAGCAAGTCAGTTATCTAGAATTCTGTGATGTTTGCTTACTAGTTTGACAATGCATCGTTTTGTTTAAATATTCCACTTCCATTGAGGAACCATTTTGCTAACTGTGGAATGCTTTCATTAATATACATTTTGCTATTTAGGTCTGAAGATCAACCTGATAATATAGCAAGAAATACTTTGTTGTAA
>CABFPE010000937.1:55091-74663 GCA_900660155.1 Hofstenia miamia | reverse complement strand
TATATATATATATATATATATATCACTGTCTCAGTGTTCAAATGTTCTTAATCGGTAAATTGAGGTTTTGAGTAATCTTCATTTAAAACGTTAGCAACCTGGCTTTGGTATTCATTAGTTGTGTATCCCGGATTTTTCAGTTGCTCTTAGTTGGAGATTTTTCACACTGACTGAAAATTTGATTGCAAAAATGATTTTTTTGAAGATGAGAATAAAAATGCCTTTAAATAAAAAATACGTCAATTATGTGTATATTAAATATATTTGAAGCAAACAATAAGATATTGAAGGAGTATATGGGCATCCAAATTATTCCACTTTTCTTTATTGCTTGAACTTTTTCTGCTGTGTCTGCTTTCATTATTTCTTGAATTTGCAGCACTTTCACACACTGGATGAGTTTGCAAAGTTGATATCTTTTCATGCACACGAAGAGTGAATTCTGTAGGTGTCTTTGGTTACCATTGGTGATTGGAGATATGTGACTGTTGAACAAGAGAAGAACAAACAATTGTGGATGACTGCTGTAGAAGTGATGATCTCTGGATATCCCTATCTGGGTTCATTATACTATTCTCCAACAAAAAACTTTCCTCAGAATCTGTACTAATAGAAGAAAAGAATAACTAAATTTGAATACATAAGAAAGAATTTAAATCTACATTTTATGACTTTACAAAGTAAAAATACGAATATTCTTAATTACTTTGAATTGGCTCTAGCATCGCAGTGCCTATGCATTTCATGAATAGGCCCAATCTATTTAATGCTTATTTTACCAGCCAACAATCGGTTTGTAAGCATGTAATTTTGCAAAGCTTGGAGTTATTGTTCAAATATTAATACAGCTTTGTGTAGGGAATTTCGTAAAATATGTGTAAAAATTTTGAATTTATAATGTTAAACTATAAGTTCAGTAATCTTTGTGACCACGAAATACTTTTAATACAAACAATCTTAGTTGTTGGTATTTGCTAAGTGCTTCTTGAATGCGTTGCAAATGTTATATACTAAAGAATTTTCTTGTTAACATTTATATTTCTCTTCTCAAACTTACTGAACCTTATTAAATTGGATTATCTCTCCCTTCTGGGAATCATTGGTCCAGATTCATTAGAATACCAAAGAGTTACAGATCTTTGTGTAGATTTATTGAATCTTGTGATTCCATTGCCAGTGAGCAACCTACAACTGCTACTTCCCTCTTCTCTTCCATTGCTGGTGAATTCTCCTGAATCAACTCCCTGCTGGAAGGAGGTCATAACTGAAAGTTTGAAACCGTCCATTCTGAGGTCCTGCTTTACAATCAAAATTTATATTAGTAGCATATTTATACACATGCACTTAAGCAGATCTTAAAAATATTTATTCAGTTGTATATTAGTAAATAATATTTTAGAATCCCCAAGTTGATGATTACTAAAAATCAATTCACATGAGATCCAGACTTGCCAGTCATCAGCTGCCCTGACATGTTTAGTTCAGGTAAACTATTCTTTTAAATTTGAAATTTTCATTATTTTTTAGGAATCCGTCAGTCTTCACAAAATGACATTTTCACAACCTCGTTTTTGTAATGTTTGAATGTTTTTGTGTGAATTTTACTTTAATATTTTACTTTTTAATATTTATCAAATATATGTTTATATGCTTTCTTAAATATTGATTTAATTTAAAAAAATGAAGATATTTTGTTATTTATATTGTTAATATTAGTATATAATAAATTTAAATATTTGAAATTCTAATATAAATTAATACGGATTTTCCTACAACTCAATTAAATATTACCATGATATTATATAATGCTTGGCATATCGTAATATAAACTTGACATATTTTTACTATACGCTTGCCATATTGAATACAAAACGTTTTCCATATCTTGAAAGCATTTCGTATTAGTTAGACTAGGGTAGTTTGTATAGCATATCAACCCAAACTCGTTTGATTTATCCACTTTATATAATAATAAATTATTATAATTAATTGTAAAATTTGACGTTTAATTTTGTTTCTAAGATTAGACTTTTTATGCATTTCCAAATCTAATAAATAATTTCTTTTTTAGCAACATTCAGTTTTGAAGTTGAAGTTCTTCTAAAAATAAGTTATTACTTGAAAGACATATAATAGCGAAAATGATCCAACACAAATTCAATTACAATGGCCTAAATAAAATTCACAAATGCTCGCCCTAATACAATTAATTCGCATATATATTTTAATCATTTCAGAAAAGTAACTAGATATTCAAGATATTTTCGTTACCTCAATAAAGCCTTCGAAGACTAAATCCACTTTGTAGGCGCATTGCTTAAGCTGATTAAATAATTCTATTAAGATTCAGAGTTTTTATAATTATTATCAGATATACTTACTATTTACTTCCCGAAGTTCATCACCTGCTAATTCTGAATGGCTAATAAATTTATTTTTTGTAAATTGGGTTTCCTAGTTACATATCTCCAGCAATTTGCATTGTCGGTTTTAAGAAAGTGTTTGTCGGTTCTAAGTATATCATTGTTGGCAAAAAGTACCAACCGATATTTAATATTATCTATGTAAATCCTGTTTTAGATTCGTGAAAATTATAGAATCCACGTTCGTTATTTTGTGAAAAAATGACATAACTGCTAAAAATTAGCTTTTAATAATTTTGAAACGTGAGCTTTTATAAGCTATAGCACATAAATATTTAATCTGTACTTATAAATTTATAAATCAATTGTTTAGTTAGTAGCAATGAAGTTATTCCTACAGAGGTTGGTGAAATGTTCATTGGATATATGATGTGATAGCTGGTATTATTTTTGTTAATTGCTCTAATTAATATGTTTAGAGCTATTGAATTTTAAAATTAAGCGATGGATGAAATAATGACGTTTGTTTAGTTTTTCATCATTATTTATATAATAATCATGTAAAAAATTTTAATTTTCTATACAATTGAATTTGAAAAGCTTATGTTTCAACTCAATCCACCAGCATAGAAACCCTTGCATTTCAATCAAAGTTGCTTCATTGAACAAATTCAATTTTTGGTGACGATTGTCTTAATTAAATATCGATGTGCCATGTTATTCTTAGCATTTCAAATTTTGATTACATAAATATTATACATGTAGGTATATTTGCATATTTACTATTTTTGTCTTAACTTATTTATGCGTATTTCTTCTGTAATTTATTGGTTTATTATTATACCGAGTTGGGCATTTTTAAATACAAATTTCCGATTGCAGTTGCTGATTCGATGTACATTTAATTACTGAATATGTATTTTACACTGGCTTAATAACCAACATATGTATTTATGATACTTTCATTCCCACTACTTTAATGTAAGCATACATTTTGGTTTTAGTGTTTTTGAATTGCATCAAGGCCTACTTTGATTGCATTCATAATATGTTTAACCGGAATTTTTCCTCCAAATTTAAATTAATTAATGAAAGGTAACAACATTTTTTGATCTTAGAGAAGTCTTAGCGAGCTCTTCAGGAGTTCCTCAAAGCCTTCAGAAAACTCTTGAAGAGTAAAAAGTAGTGCTTCAAAAGACGTAAAGAAGAACATTTGAAGAACGTTTTTTTTAGCATTGGGGTGTCACCTTTTCCAAACAGCCTTAATATGACTACTAAAAGAATATAACATCAAACTATTCCATTTAGACTATGCATCTTGAAAAGAGTGATATTCTTTGCTCAAAAAACATGAATTGCAAGTAGGCTTTTACTTAGAAGTAAATGGTCCATTTTTCACCTTATTTATTAGGGTAGAAACACTCTAAAATTCAATAAGCGAATAAAAAGTCTCCATATTATGCAATTTTATTATCTCAGTGATTAAAATGAACTGCTTTTATTTGCATAGCTTTATTTGAAGTCATCGAAAAGTTTTGGTAAAATACACCACAAAATTTGTCATCTATAATATTCGGGTGATTAAGCAAATATATGTCTCCTGCGACGAACTGCAGTACAGTCTGCTGATATGCCGCAAAACGCTTGCTGAATATGTATGTCTTCAAAATTGCCGGCAATCTTGCTGAGTTACAATTTATGATACTGTGCTGTATAGTTTAAAAAGTACAGAAACACTAAGGGATGGTCAAGCGATAATGGAATTTCATTTTAACTTAAAATGGATACTACTTATTCAATAATGTTTTTTAAAATGTGTAATGTGTGACTACTTAGAAGGTTCATCAATGAAACAGAATTTCATTTCTGAGAAATTCATTTTTCTTTGATCTATGAACACAAAACTAGTAGGTTATGGAATATACATCATAGCATACTGTTCATCTATAAAATAAATGTTATATTTCTTTAGGGTTAGTATACTATCTTATCACCAAATATGGACATAGTTGAAATATTAATTCTATTAAAAATTTTAGAAACTAATTGGTTCTACTTGGTAACGAAATTTCAATAGTTCTGTTACCAGACATAGATTCAACTTTTTTCTAATTTTTACCATTATTCTCCATTATTGCATTAATTTCCCTATAATTAAATATGTATATATAAAGAACAGCACATATGTTCAATCTTAAATTTTCACTCGAAATGCTAATTATCACGTGACCAAGCCCATTTGCTAAATTATTAATAAAGTGACTTTGTCTCATTAAAATGTGAAAGCACTGAAATTATTGATGTTCTTATTTGCCAAAATATGTATATAATCTTAGTGTAACACCGCGTTTACTTCGCAAACCTAGAGCCAATTCTTTAGTCAATTAATGTGTAGACATTTAATTCTTTAAATAACTGATTTGTCTCTATTTGTGATAATACTTTGATGCTGATGCATCAAATACATGTATGTTTGGTATTCATTACGATTATAAATTATGACACCTCGTTTAATAGCATTTAACTTTGCGCTAATATTCGTTTGAACGTGTAGTTAAACATTAATTGGCATTTGTTATAAAAATTCAAGGCAGCTAAGTAGTGTTTTATATTTTCCAAAATATTCCGAAGGAATCTAAGTTTCCATATTTTAACAATTATTTTTTTCACATATCCCTAACTTTTTGCCAGATTAAAGAGATTTACGTAAGCTTTCAGAACTAGAGTTAGTATTGCTTACTACTACTATTATTTCATGCTGAAACAGCGTATAAATCTAAAATTTACAACATTATTGTATAGATTTCCAAATATCCTGGCTATTTAAAAAATTTATTGTTAAGGATCTTTAATAAATTTTATTTATTAGACTAAAAAAGATATATTTCGCTCAACTTGAGCACGTCAATTTACAAAATTTTCCCTCTACATATGCATTATTTAATTAAAAGATATTATGGTGTAATTAAGTGTTGATTAGAGGTAATTTGTGCCGATATATGCAGTCATCTTTGATGTTAAGACTTGGTTGCATTGATCCCCAAAAATTAAATAGTAATCGAAAGTTAAATGATAATTATCAATTTAAGACAAAAACTAAAGTTAAACTTAAGATTCTAACTAGCTTTTAATTATCTGGAATTTAGTATAAAATCATTTCTCATAATTATTAAAGAATCATGGATTTCACCACACTCAAGTATAAGTTGTGTATTGTATGTACTCAAGCTTCCGTCATAACTGAGGCACACCAAAGTGCAGGAAGTCATAATCAAAAACGCTTTGCTTGGAATAAATTGCAAAAAGCTTACTCAGAATATATTATGATTGAAGTCATATTTATGTTATATTGTGTCAATTACTGATGCCTCTCAGAGATTTAATGCACATGCACACACAGTTATATTGCTTTAGAAAATGGTTGTATGTCTATCATATTGTTATGGAGAGAAAATTTTGTAAAGTCATATTAATGAACATTAATAACTTTGGCATCGCTCAACATTGCTAACGCTTCAAAAATGTTTCTGAAATAAGTATTTTACTTAAAACTATTTGGCTCTTACATCTATTCTAATCAAGGCTGCGTCTCTGCATCTTTGTCTCTTAAATATTGAATTTTTTTATAAGTCATCATGCTGGAACTCAATGAATAATCATCACTTTCAGCAGTAATTAGTAGCATGCATGCCTTTTTGTTGTTGTTCATTAAATGATCTGAGTTTTTGTTGTAGTTAATTATTGTTATTTGTTGTTAAATTTACGTGTCATGCTTTCAAACCGAACTCATACTATGATAATAATGATCTGGAAACTTCAAATAGCTCAATATTCAGCTGTAAGGTTAACATACAATTTTTCCAAACTTTGTATTTTTACTTTCCTACAGCATGAGAGTTAACTCTTTCTATACCAGGCCTATTTACTAGTTCTGACTGAAGGGTTCTCAGAATGGACAGGAGAAATAGGTGCCTTTCTTCTTGGCCATATAATAAAAAGTTAATTTAAAAACTCTAAACAGAGCGCAAACGAAACAATCATCACGGTCACGATATATCGGCAGCTGGTACAATTTGCGATGCACGGACTTCCGATATATCGCCAGTTGTATAGAAAGAGTTAAGCATTCATACTTGTATTTCATAATAATGAAAATTTCTATGTGTAAATATATTTATTTTTCTAATGAAAATGCATTAGAAAATGATACTATCGATATCATAATCCAAGTATATTTAGGTAAAATTATCTGACAGCATGGCAGGTGAGAATATAGAACCAAGAAATGATAAGAATGAATGTGAAGGAAATAATTGGGAGGTTAGTATTACGACATTGGTTTACTTACCAACAATTACTAGTTATTAAGGAAATATGAGATTTTGATTAATGTTGTGTGTAAGCATTGCATTGGCAAGAATTTCATTTGTCTTAGTTTTGCTTAAACCGTTACTTACTGCTGTGCAGCTTATAACTTTGAGCTGTTATCATGATTTTTAACTTAAATTTTTGGGCAGTTTGGTTGACTAGTTCTATTGTGAATTCAGTATTCAATGCTCGATTGTTTTAATTCAATTTTCACAAAAATTATTACAAATATATTTGGAAACAGGCTGATGTTTTGCCGTGTAGCTAGGCCTGGGCAAGAGTACAAATTATGGTTTAGTTAAATTATTGGTCTGCAAGCCTCCCAGGACTAAAATATATTTTATATATTTGATTTATTAGGCTTTGTGTTGAACAATGATAATAGTGTGTAATTGACAACTACCACTTAAATAAATGATAAAAGCTGTATAAACTTTGTTAACAGGAAGTATTCAACGAATGTAGAAAAATTCTAATAATACATGCATATATAATGGATTAATACTACCATATTTGTTGAGAAAAACTTGGTGGAGTACAAAACCCGGAAGTAAGTCTTATTCACAACACCACTCATATTTGTAGTTAGTTTTTCCCCATTTTACAAACATTCGTAGGGTTTATTTAATAGAGGAATGGTATCTAGAGCGATGACCCAATTATGGTTCATTATTGACCAGAACAGGTATGCTAATTCAGGGCACTGATGAGGAAGTAGTTAGACTAGAGAAAAGTCTATTAGAGAGTCTGTGGCGAAGTTTGGTTTACATATGTGCACGTCAGTGACAATGATTAGAGCTAAGATGAAAGAGGAGAACGGACTGATGACAAGCAGTCAGAACAAAATTGATAAAACTCATGTGTGAAGATACAAATACGTTATTTTCAAAATTAGTGGAAGTATTAAATTTGATAAAAATTATGCTTTGCAGGAAGAATTTAATTTTTTTAAATATATTTCTAATCAAACTAACCATATTGAAACTGAAGCTGATTTTGTACTAAAAATAATAATTTGCATTAAGCAGGTGGCAAGAAACACTCTATATGGTGCTATTTTTTTAATTGGTGAATTTTTTATGCGTAAATTTTGTCTTGAAAAGTTTTTGTGGAAAGGTTCTTCAGATATAATGCCTGTAAGATCAGTAAGTACTGGGTATTTAAAATACGTTGAGAAAATTTACACACAGTGTTTGATGATGTAGAAGCAACCATAAAGTCTCACTAAACATCCTCATATAATACAATAATTCAAGCCTTGGCGAATTTTATAAATAAAAAGCAACTTATATCAAAATTTTAATTCTTGGCTGGATTTTTTTAATTACATATGATGAGTTACAACTTGAAACAATTAAATTACATGAAAAAGAATCATATGCTAATATTGAAAAGAGTCGGAAGTTTTGCACAGAAATGGTTAAACCTATTAAACAAAAACAAATAGCAGTTTTCGTAAATTGGCAGAAGTCTTAATGATTAATCGAAATTATTCTTTTATTAAAAAGAACTTTAAATCAAAAAAGTTGAATTCAAACTAATTAGATTTCATTATCAAACTTACTGAGAACCAACAACGTAGATGATAGATAAATATATAGATAGATGGATAGTTAAATTTTGGGTGCTTTCATCAATGTTCAATTTGACAATATTCCATTAAGAATTTTTCAAAATATGAATAATTTAATATTTATAGTTACTTCTTGCGCAGGGATAATTCTTAGCACTAACCCATAGATGTTTCAATATCAAAGGTTTCAAAATTTCTTAAAAGGCTTGGACAAAATTGATCAAAAATTTGGACAAAGTCGCTTGTTACATTAGAATAATGCTATCTCAAATAAGGCTAAGATTATTGTTTCAATCATGTGAGCAGAACACTGATACGTTTTGTGGACAAAATTAGAAATTACACTTTTCAAACAATCTAGATAGTGACTGGAATGTTTAGGAAAAAAGTAGTTGGATTCGTTTCAATTCTAAAATCTTAACACTGCGATTTAATCCAGTGGTTTTCATTGGTTCCGTTTTAATACTTTGGAGTATAATCATATGTTCTCTAATTTGGCGGGATGATATGCCCTTTGGAGATTTGCTCTCATGGATTACGGAAAAATGGACTTGGTTGTATATCTCCACGCAAAATCTTCGGTTCCTGTTTATTGTTTATTTGTACTTCAGCAAATATGGTAATGATTTTCTAGTACGTACACGATTATATATATATAAATATATATATATATATATATATATATATATATAATCTTGTTTGTAAGGCATTTCATTCTATTTTATCAACGTCTTTCTTTATTGAATTTATACCAACCGATAAGCAATGGATGATTTTTAAAACATACATTAAGCCAATATATACATACGCTTCTGTGGTGTGGGTACCAGGAATTTCGGAAAATAATAGAAAATCCTTACTAAAACCGCTCAAACTGTTTTCCAAACTGTCAAACATCAGTAAATACGAGCTTATTGATAGCATTAATGGTACTTTCAACGAAACATTTAAACAATACGCCTGGAGGATTCATAATGATAATGATCATCCCATGCATGAAAGAATGAAGTTCTCTAAACATAATACTCGAACTAAAGTTATTCTAGATATGAAAAGAGATGTACGACGGAGCAAAGACTTTCTACCAGCAGCACTTAAATTGTTAATAATGGAACTCTCCNATATATATATATATATATATATATACATGCCTGATTCAATTTCCATAGTTGTTAGTTTCTTAGGAAATGTTAAATTGGGGAAAGATACAGATGAACCTGAATTTAGCACAGTCACATGGTTCACAATGCTGTTTGCTTGTGGCATTGGTATTGCTCTATTTTATTTTTCCGTATATGAAACAATATCACACTATACGGGAAACAACAGAATGACCCGTGATGCTTCCATTCCTGATAATACCTTGGCTCAAATGGCACTCAACCTTACACTTTTTCACTTTGGTGAGACTTATGTTTTTATTTGACGAAATTCCTATTACTTTCTTGTTGAAACACAACAGTACCAACACTAAGAAAATCTTTCGGATAAAATTTGTCCATATATAGTACATTGACGCAATTTGATTTGTTTCACAAACGTCCTAAAATTTGAATGTTCGTCCTTTCAGACATATTTTTAGGTGTTAATGGTTGGGTGTTGTATACCCTAATTGGTGCATTATTGGGTATAATTAGCTTTCGTGAAGGTCTTCCATTAACAATGAAAAGTTGTTTTTATCCTCTCATTGGTGAACGCATTTATGGCTGGATTGGCGATGTGGTTGATATTATTTCAGTAGTCATTTCAATTTGGGGTATTTGTCCAACTTTGGCAATTGGTGCAATACAAATAAATTCGGGCATCAACTATCTCATCCCCTCATTTGAATCAACCATTTTTAACCAGGTTATTGTGATATGTAATTTTTTTGTATAAATAAACATAAAATTTGCAATACACTAGATTTTACGTATGCAAAAATAAAATGAAGCTAATGCTCTGGTTTTCTGAATATTTGACTCGCATTTTGCTCATAAGTGTGCATTGGAAATTAAGTCATTTCTAAATATTCAACATAATTTTGGTTTAAAGATGTATTTTTCACGCACTTTATCAATAAATGCCACTTTCGCTTCTTGATAATCTGCATGATTATTTTTAAGACCATTGTGACATAATCCATCAAAACTATCATGTGTGGTCAAGATGAGAGAAAGGATGAATGAAACAAAGACTAAAAATATTTATAATGATTATAATGATTAAAATGTAAACACATGATAGGATTGATTATTTCATTTTGTAAAACGTTTTGTGCAATTAGATTTAAATTATGCTCGACAGTATTTGACAAAACGATAGATGGCCAAACAGCATAGTCAAATTAATGCTGACGTTGCGTAATCGTTAGCAGAAATATAAAACGAGGGAAAACTGTAAACAAGAAGCGATTAACAGGTACTTGAAATGATATAATTATTGATGAACGAATTTACATTGGATTTACTTTTCTCTTGTCAGGTTATTTTATATTCTAATGGAAAGCTAAACGTTTAAGCACTGGGGAATTGTATGGTGGTTCCTACATCCAGTTAAAGGTATGCTGGAGCAGCCTCCTAATAGCTATTCCACAGAGGGGAGGGCGACCGCTGTAGTTACCTTTTGTGCTCTTAGGTTACAGATAGGTATAGGAGTTTTTTTACCGTTATAGCCTTCCTACTTGTTGTTTAGAGTAAGAACAGATAATAGTGGATTAGCATGGCTCAAAAAGTTTTTGGGTGATAAATCGTCAATTGTATCAAGATGGATAGAATACTTGAATGAGTTTAAATTCAACATAGAGAATCGGAAAGGAACATTGCATAAAAATGCAGATTTTTGTACAGCATTGCCAGAATACCAGAGAGATTTGGAAAAAGTGATAAGAAACAATTTCAATTTATGTCGCATAATGAGTATGCTGAGTTACCTGATATTAATGCAGATAAGAAGGGAAATACAATTATGCCAATAACAATTAAGGAGGAAATAACCAAAAAAGACATAATTGAAAAACAGAAAACTGATATGATTCTCAGAGATATACGAGAAAAAATGCATGATAACAATTGGATGCTAGGAAAGGAAGCCAAGAGCTATTTTCAAAGATACAAATGGAAATTAAATAGAAATGGACTTTTGTATATAGAGGGAAAGACGTTGAGAATAGTGATTCCTGAATATTACAAAAGAGAATTAGTTAGAAAGGTGCATGAAAACGGGCACTTGGGGATAATACAGACAGAAAATACCTTTAACACTCGGTTTATAACGACAAGTATTAGAAAAACAGTCGAAGATGTCATTAACAAATGTAATACATGTCTCATAAACAATAAGAGTCATTTTCCAATACAAACTGCACCACTTGAAAAAATAATTGTGACAGCACCCAACGAAATTGTGCATGTAGATCTAGAGAACTTATCTCAGGATGATGAGGGGTATCAGTATATATTGGTCTTAGTCGACAATTTCACGAAATATGCTCATATGATACCACTAGATTCAACAACAGCAAAAATAGTAGCAGACAAGATTATGAAAGAATGGATTTTAAAGTTCGGACCAATGCAAACAATAATATCAGATAGAGGAGTACAGTTCGAAAGTAAACTGTTTGAAGAAATGACGAAACTGATGGAAATATTAACTGAAAAAACAACGGCATACCATCCACAGGCAAATGGCGCGGTGGAAAGATTAAATAAAACTATGATTAAATTGATACGAGTGTTCAACGAACTTCAAGAATCAGAGGTAGAGACTGGAGGGAAGTAGTGATAATAGTAGAATATTTCTAAAATATTTCAGTGCACTCAACAACGGGAATGACTCCGGATAAGGCTATGTATGGCAGAGAGGCGGCAACGCCAATATCAATGCAATACCATACGTACTCCGAAAAGCCAGACAACGATTATATAAGGAAGATTAAAGATCAGATAACTGGAATTCATGAAGCAATGTGTCACAACACGAAAAAATCTGTGATAAGGCAAGAAAGAAATTTCAACAAGAAGATATACAGCGAACCACACAGGGTAGGGGATAAGGTTTACGCATACACTCTAATGAGGACACAGGACGTGAATCAAGTGAGAAAACTTAAAACACAGTGGTCAGGGCCATTCACAATCACACAAACATTACCCAATAATAACTATAAACTTAATGATGGCAGAATATTACACTTTCAAAATCTAAAATGAGCAACTGTAAACATAGAGCAAGTGACACTTGATAAAAATGCAGAATTTAAAACTATACAGGTTGATGATGGCACATATGCTGAGATGGATGACTTGGACAGTGTGCATGAAGAAGAATTCCAGGATGAATATAGACCCGAGAAAGGGGAACCTGAAGTCGAAAGAAGAATAATGCCCCAGAGGGCAGCAAAAAATAAAACAAAATATGACCCTGAAATATGGGATATTGATTTAATAACTGAATTTAGGAAATATGAAATGAACGAATCCACGATCACCAATGAAAGCCAGGAGGGTCAGAAGAAAGAAGACTCTGCAATCCGATTGTCAACTAAAGGACATGAGGACAGAAGAAACATCGGCGAGTTCCACCAGTAAAACTAGGTCTCTGCAATCCAATTGCCAATTAAAGGGCATGACGATGGAGAATTCACCACCTAGTAACAAGAGACGAAGAGTGAGAAGAAGAGCTCCGCAGTCCAATTACTGATTAAAGGGTATGACGATGGAGCATATGACACTGATGAACAAAAGAAGAAGAATAAGAAGGAGGTCTCGTCAATCTGATTACCGAATAAAGGGTATGAGGATGGAGATAACGAAGGAAAAATCACCCTCTACCAAATGTCAAATAAAGGGCAGGCGGGTAAACAAGGGCCATCAACAGGATACCAATCGCCAATTAAAGGGCGTGAGGTTGGAAACACCAAATTATGCACACTCCCCTTTGACATCCAGTAGTACTCAATGCCAATTAAAGGGCAAAGAGGAAATAGCATCAACAAGTACTCGATGCCAATTAAAGGGCAGAGAGGAAACACCATCAATAACCATGGAGAGTTGGGAAAAGCAGCCAATAAGTGATGACTCCGACTTGGATACATCAGAGATACCATCAACAAGTTCACTCCCTACGACAATGAGCTCAGGGATATTCTCATACTGACAAACGTCTACTACAACAAAATCGTCGCGATCACAAGAGAGGGAAAGTCATATGACCAAAGTAGGGAAAGAGAGAATTCACCCCTATTTTATAGCCAATCAAAAGATGAGATATAACTAATATGACAATTTGTCACTGGAGATGAAAAGATTAATAAACGGCAGTACATCCACAAAAGAAAATGAAAGTTATGCAATCCTGATAGTGATCGACAAAAAGAATCGTCCTACATGCAATACGATAATAGCGTACACAGCAGAAATGAAAGAGCAATTCAACAGACTGTATTTTAAGAGTACAGTACACATTATGTTTGACGAACAATTCACTTTAAAAGACGTGCAGAAATTAATGAAGAACAGAGAAAGAATTATAGCAGAATGCGAGCAGGTGAACTTGGATAAAAAGCATTTAATGGTAGTATACTTTGTGAAAGATAGTGAAGTGACATCAAAGAAGCTTCAGTCTAACATAGAAGAAACGCTAAAAGTAGCCAAGAAATATAAAACTAGAGTAATAATTGTTGTCACACAAAAAGAAGATGAACTTCCGAAATTCATAAAAGAAATGGAAATAAAATTAGACAACCTTTTTATGTTGAACAGTAGACCACTTAAAATATCGGAGCTCATAAGGATGGATCTACAAATCAATGAAATTGCTCCAGCGGAGAGAATTATGGTAGAACCAAAGATTGTGATCAATATGTACTACCAGATAAGGACGATGGAGTTGCTAGGAATAACCGAAAATTTATAAGAAACTGGAAACATATTCCTAAAGTGCAGTCTAAATCAAATGCCCGAACATTTAGAGAAAATAGCAATGGTATGGTCAGAAATCAAAGTGGACAAACCAACCCACGAAGAATGGCCAATGATCGACATAAGATCACCGACAAAGAAATACAACAAAAGCGTAGAAGCTATGTTGTATGAAGTTAAACGTGCGTACAAAATGGAGGCCAAATGAAATTTTAAAACGCAAATGTTCAAGGAAATTAACGCACCAGAAATCAGAGCAAGAACTGCGATATGGATACTAGTGATTGCATTAACAAGTAACGAGAAACTAGTACTGCCCATGATGAAGAAAGAGCAAAAACAAATAGCCAGACAAAAGAAATACGAAATAGCTATTGCACCTATTCCCACAAATATCAAACAATGGCTACTGCAAAACGTGGAAGTATTACCTCTATCCCCCACGAAAAAAATACAACAGCGGTTTGAAAAACACTTCACATGATTATTAATGCAACAACATACATTGGGAAGAACGAGTGTGATAGAGCTCGCAAATAAAACAGGCATTTGTCCGAGTGAAATTGATATACCGACAGATGAAACCAAGAAGTATATGTGGGGTGCAACTTCCAATACAAAATTACAAGCACTCAAGTGTCAACCATGGCTTACAACACGGAATCAAATGAGAAGAGAACACGCAGAGACTCTACAAACAATAAAATTGGTGAAAGAAAAGAGAGTACATGAGGTGATTACACGAGAAATAAGAAAATATTTAAAGGATTATCCCCAATGTGCGTACACCAAAATCATAAAGCAATTGGAGACAATGCGAAAAGAAGGAAGAAACTGTCCAATTGAAATCATTGAAATGGTTAGCAAAAGCAAAGAAGAAATGGAGATTGAAGAAAGGTTATTGCAATCCACAAATATTGCTCTAACTCCCAATACTCAAAGAGTAATCAATAAAGTTAACTTAGAAAAGTGGGGCGAACAAGAACCAAGCGAGCTGTCGTGGGTGGATACTGATGATGAGAGGCTACTGGTAGAAATTACGGTTCAAAGAGAACGTACAAATAACATAGTGCAGAGAATATTCGGTGAGGTCTATGAACGTGAGACGAAATCGTTAATCAAACTTGTGCACTGAGGCATTTACAAGAGAAGGAATTTATGAAATGTTGCAACCTCAGAACCAAATAGCGGTAGACATTAAGTGTATTACCTCAAAAATGGTAATAAAACCTGAAACGGCGCAAAGTTTGATGAAAAATGGATTAACAGACACCTTTTGGGAGAACATTAAGAAATCCAAAAACAATTACCCAGCTACATTTGGGATGGCGACGACTGCAGATATGCAAGGTACATATAAAGCCATAGAAGAGAAAACCATGACAACGATTTTGAAGTGTATCCCACCGCCAACAATCTTCATACCAATGTTGCTACCAACATGGAGATTAAAGGACAAAAAGGTAGCCAAAGTGATGTGGCATGAAGAAAATACGTATGTCAACAATCAACAAGCAGCAGAGAAAATTGTTAATGATGAGCGATATAGAAAATCAAAAGATATTCTATTGAAAAATGATAACAAGGAGAGAATTTTTATAGAAGGACAAGTAACACAATATGATCTGTACAATGAAGGAGAACCAATATACAAGCAAATTCAGAAAGTCCACAATGAAATTGAAAAGCGATCTACACAAACAGTAATACTGTTTTCAGGAATCAACGACATTGTGTGGGAAGAAATTTGGAGCTCAGAATATCGGTATTACGATGTAATGCAAAGAGTAGAGATTAATACTATGGTGAGACTAGGAAAAAACGAACCAGAAAACATCAGTGTAGAAGAAGTGATAGAAAACATAAGTGCTTTCTATGATGAAGCGTCAATATCGAAGTCGTTAAGATCAATGTATGAATTCTTTTATCCAAACACAACAATTCATCCCAATCTAGTACATATGAGTAGAATCAACGCAATCATGACACTAATGATAGCACTAAAAGGAATGAAACTATATCGGAAACATTATGAAATATTTAATGAGAAACTTAATGAACTGCAAAGCATGTGCGCGATATCAAAGTCCCTGAAGAACCCGTCGTTTCTCAGGCTATTGAAAATTACTAAAGAAGAGTTGTATGAGAAAACTAGTTGGGAGATGAAAGAAGCAAATGATATAATTAAGAAGGCAGCAGAAATGGTACATGGAGAGCAAGTGGTCATCCTTAATTAGCTACGCTGGAGGGGGAGTGTGACATAATCCATCAAAACTATCATGTGTGGTCAAGATGAGAGAAAGGATGAATGAAACAAAGACTAAAAATATTTATAATGATTAAAATGTAAACACATGATAGGATTGATTATTTCATTTTGTAAAACGTTTTGTGCAATTAGATTTAAATTATGCTCAACAGTATTTGACAAAACGATAGATGGCCAAACAGCATAGTCAAATTAACGCTGACGTTGCGTAATCGTTAGCAGAAATATAAAAGGAGGGAAAACTGTAAAAAGAAACGATTAACAGGTACTAGTCGAGTATTTAGTTGTTTATTACCAAGTGCTATAAATATGCTTGAAATGATATAATTATTGATGAACGAATTTACATTGGATTTACTTTTCTCTTGTCAGGTTATTTTATATTCTAATGGAAAGCTAAACGTTTAAGTGCTGGGGTAATTGTATGGTGGTTCCCACATCCAGTTAAAGGTATGCTGGAGCAGCCTCCTAATAGCTATTCCACAGAGGGGAGGGCGACAGCTGTAGTTACCTTTTGTGCTCTTAGGTTACAGATAGGTATAGGAGTTTTTTACCGTTATAGCTTTCCTACTTGTTGTTGCTTGCCTGTTATTATGATTGCAACTATTATGTTTTACATGTTAACTTCCATATTGATGAACTTCAGTCAGTTATTATGCTATCTTACAATTGGTGATTTAATATTACTTACATTTAGATTGTTATTTAAGTCGTATCTTTATATTCTATTACATATAGATTATTTAATAGTCACAACAAGTTGCTCATTGTTTTTTACGGTAGACCTTTGGCCAACTCATGTCTATATTTTTCTGCAGGCGGCATTGATTGTTTACATGTATCAAAGGCTATTATGTATTTCTATATATGTAGGGTTATTACATGTAAGGCTCAATAATAAGCTACTCAAGCATCCCGGTTGCATTAATCCGTTCCTGATACAAATTCATAATTACAAAAACAATCAATGCACTAAATTCTTAAGTAGTTGCAAATCCCATCACACTGAGTTCGCTATTCACATACCAATCCCTTTGATGGTTTCTACTTTGAAAAGGCAGCTCCATTTGTAGATGCAGCTGATCGGTGTGTTTCTGGAAATGTGTGGCAACCTTCGAGTGTTGATCCTGTCTTCCATTTTCTCTGCTTTATCTAATAAGTTGGAGTGAGTTACGCAGTTAGAAAGGCTAATGCATATTAAGTTAATTTAATAAACCCAACACTTATTATGAAGGAGAGAATTAGGAGAATGTCAACTCTGCTTAATGTGTTAACTAAGAAAAGTAATAGGTTTTCTATAAATTATATACTAATGGCGGATTGGCATGATTCTACATCATACCTATGTTTGATATCATAGGAATTTGCCTCTTGTGTAAATGAGCTGTACCCACATCAGGGATGCTCAAAAATTAATTCATCGAAAATTAATTTAAATTAATTCCAAAAATTAATTCATTTCTCCAGTTTGGAATTAAAATTAATTAATTTCTGCCATAGAATTAATTCCGGAATTAATTCCGAATCAGTTGACAGCACAGTTCGTCGCTATGTCGATGAGGTCTTTATGNTATCTTTATATTCTATTACATATAGATTATTTAATAGTCACAACAAGTTGCTCATTGTTTCTTATGGTAGACCTTTGGCCGACTCACGTCTATATTTTTCTGCAAGCGGCATTGATTGTTGACATGTATCAAAGGCTATTATGTATTTCTATATATGTAGGGTTATTACATGTAAGGCTCAATAATAAGCTACTCAAGCATCCCGGTTGCATTAATCCGTTCCTGATACAAATTCATAATTACAAAAACAATCAATGCACTAAATTCTTAAGTAGTTGCAAATCCCATCACACTGAGTNATACAAATTCATAATAACAAAAACAATCAATGCACTAAATTCTTAAGTAGTTGCAAATCCCATCACACTGAGTTCGCTATTCACATACCAATCCCTTTGATGGTTTCTACTTTGAAAAGGCAGCTCCATTTGTAGATGCAGCTGATCGGTGTGTTTCTGGAAATGCGTGGCAACCTTNACAAAAACAATCAATGCACTAAATTCTTAAGTAGTTGCAAATCCCATCACACTGAGTTCGCTATTCACATACCAATCCCTTTGATGGTTTCTACTTTGAAAAGGCAGCTCCATTTGTAGATGCAGCTGATCGGTGTGTTTCTGGAAATGTGTGGCAACCTTCGAGTGTTGATCCTGTCTTCCATTTTCTCTGCTTTATCTAATAAGTTGGAGTGAGTTACGCAGTTAGAAAGGCTAATGCATATTAAGTTAATTTAATAAACCCAACACTTATTATGAAGGAGAGAATTAGGAGAATGTCAACTCTGCTTAATGTGTTAACTAAGAAAAGTAATAGGTTTTCTATAAATTATATACTAATGGCGGATTGATTGGCATGATTCTACACCATTCCTATTTATGATATCATAGCCGAATTTGCCTCTTGTGTAAATGAGCTGTACCCACATGTACAAAAATTCCTTACAATATTATAACTTTTTACTTTCAATTAAAGTCTAAGAACTTTTTAGATTATTTGTGATGGCTTAGTGAATGTATCTAATTGGTTTCTCACAAATAGTTATATTTAATCTCGTTTTAATACGACCGATGTTAAGTCAAGTTGGTCCTATATCTTGGGAAGGGACATTATCATGATCAGCATTTAGGAAAAATGTAAGGATAAAAACCCTAAAGTTTCACTGAAATGTGTAACAAATTTATCGGTGAATACACTACAACCTATTTTTAATATCTTTTTAGTATACGTTTTTTGATTCATCAGTCTGAAGTTGAACTTTATCACAGTAGACTTTAATTAATGAGCCCATTTTGGACATTTAATTAAGAAAAGCTTAATTATGCACAAATGGAAGGGGATGTATTCATCTTGACGCTGGAAAAATTAGCGCGAACGGACACTCGCTGTTTCAGTATCTCTCCCACTAACTTAATCACAAAACGCACATGCTCAGCAAACCTTAATAATGGTTGCATTATAGGCATATGGTAAAAATGCTCATGATTATTTTATGCGTCCCATTTTAACCAAGGGATAAGAGGTGCAG
>CABFPE010000937.1:39476-55070 GCA_900660155.1 Hofstenia miamia | reverse complement strand
CACTAACTTAATCACAAAACGCACATGCTCAGCAAACCTTAATAATGGTTGCATTATAGGCATATGGTAAAAATGCTCATGATTATTTTATGCGTCCCATTTTAACCAAGGGATAAGAGGTGCAGATTCCAGAGTTGCTGCATTGGGACTTTTTGCTAATTGAAGTTAATAAATTTTTTCACCTATTGCATTGACTGACCATTTTGTCTGGACTAAAAATTCAATCTAACGTACGTTTGTCTATGTTAGTGAGCAGAATTTCTGATCGTCTGTGCATTATATCTAAATGGCATTGATGCGCAGCATTGATTGTGTTTCTATGATGAAGCACTTACTTAGAGAATAATTTCACATGGAATTCTATTGAAATCTCATAAACTAGAAGCACAGGGTGGTACGTAATGTATAATTAGCATAATGACCTGTTTTCCTACGAAAATTAGCAATATTAGGTCACTCAGAGCTCTTGCATATTACTGAGTCTCTAATTTGTTTTGAATACTTAATCTGTATTAATGGAATGTTAAAAATATATTTTCTAGATTTAGCATCAGGTCGACAATAGCACAGTCTTGTTTACTAGTTGTTGAGTGTTGAGATGCTCCAAGGTTAACTCTAGAAAGGGATTGGCCGAATGCCATTGAGTACGCAAAGGAAAAGACTATACCCAACCTGGTCTAACAATTTGATTATGCGGTAACTTCGCCCTCATGCCTAATTCAATAAAGGAACACAACGCTACAATATGCTAACGTTGCCAGGGAATACTAAACCTCACATTGGGTCTATTTTTCTCAGTCTAAAGCTTTGCAATTTTTCTTCAGGTTCTTAGAGCTATTCTGTAAATGGTTTTTTGAACCTTACTTCAATCTTCATTAGATAATTTGCTAATAAATTATATGAAGGTCAGATTTTATAGTTTTAAATATTTCTAAAAATCACAGACTATATTAAATATTGATGTAAATTCATTAAAATTTCAATGAAATTGCAAAAATATCAAATCATAGTAAAGTAAATCTACATGAAACTTTCACATCATTAAAATGCGATTTCTTACTCTACTACAAACAAAAAATTATCATGAAATCTTCGGCTAACCTCGAGCAATCAATGAAACAAGCATAACGGCAAGCATTCAGATTAATTGATTATAAAAAGCTAAATTTCATAAAATGAACAATGGTTTTCATAAGTACACTGACATCTCATTTAGGTCATATTAATATGGGGAATAACAATAATTGCAACAGCCTCAACACTGTCTGGAATTAACTGCGGCATGCGAAGGATTTCTGAAACCTGTTTTCTTATTGCAATGTTTATCATGCTTGTTGTTCTCTTCTATAGGAACACTTTCTACATAATGAATCTCTATGTGCAATCATTAGGATTTTATTTTCAATGGATCATTCAATTAGGATTCCATTGTGATGCATTTGAGCAAGAAACATCTTCGCAAGGGGGTGCTGCTGATCGCAACCGTATTCTTAGAGGTGGTAATTATGAAACAAGTGATGGTCCAATGGATTGGATGGATAACTGGACAGTTTTCTATTGGGGTTGGTGGATGGCATGGAGTCCTTTAGTGGGTCAGTAGTCTCATCTAGCTATTTAATATGAATAGATTTAATGCACAAAGTAAAGTTATTTTATACGAACAACATCCACTCAATTGTAATTCACAATTATAACGCAAACATTTTATTGCCTTAAAAATTGTTTTTTCTAGAAACAGCAAATTATATTATTAATGATTTTCCATTCGTGATGTTATTAAAATTCTACAGAGTACACGTGGTTTCTGCATTTTTATCCCTAATTTCAAAGTTCCTGTTATTAGTATTACAAGCATAAAAACCCAAAATTCTCAAAAATAGCAAAATTCTAGACGCTACTGCGCTTGGCGAGGTGTATTGAAACCGCAAGTTTTCACTGGTGCACTAAGTCCTCTTGTATTTCGATCAATTCGGGATCCAATCCAATTCCATCTCTGTGCCCAGGACCCTAGTATTTTGTCCAAGAGGTTCACACTTACTCAAAACAAAATTACAAAATAATACCATTTTTGCAGGTACAACCCCTTAAAACATTGACCTAATCATTACTTGTAGAACTGAACTATTGCAAAACATAAATTTGAACTATTCTATCTCCACATGCAATTTCTTTTCATACCATGATGCAATTGCACATAATGTTGCACGGGAAAACTGTCCACCCCGTCTTCACCCGTCAACACGTCGCTGAAAAAACTAACTGTTGTTGGAAAAAAACTATGTGAATATTTCCTTGTAGCATATTATGATGTGTTTTGCATGATTAAGCATACCCACATACTCTGAGCTGTTACTATTGCTTAAATAAAGAAAAATCATTTACTTCAATTTGATGAACTCTGTTTTCTTTGCAAATATTTAGTGAAAGATATTTATAATTGTAAAAATTGAAATTATTGCTATTATTTCCGACTTAAGAAAATTGGAAGAAGCAATATTTCCTGAACTGCAATATTTAGGGATGTTTATGGCAAAAATTTCAAAGGGACGCACTCTTCGGGAATTTATCAATGGAACAATGTCTGCTCCTTTGCTTTATACATTTCTATGGATGTCAATATTTGGTGCTACTGGAATTCAAATGGAAAGGCAAGCGGCATCTGCTGGTCTCTGCTGCAAACCGGATTTCAACTTGGCTACGTTAAACAAGTCAATTGTAAGCTTTCAGGATTAAAAAGCCCAAAATTGTGAACCTAAATATATTTTGAGACAAATTAAGACAGAAGGGGTTTAAATGTAAAATTTAGTGGTACTTTTGACTGCATTCATTATAAAAATTATCAAATACAACTAACAGAGTAAAGGAAAATTTCATTAATTATCTTTTTGATACAAAAATTATAGGGAGTGATTTCTTTTGTAGAATTCACTTCTTGTACTTTTATAAGGCATATACTAATTAATAAGATGTGAATCTGTGTTTTTTCGCCGAAATGATGTTTACAAAGCAAAATATTTGGAAGTAAGTTCACTAAAATATCTTAAACACTGCTATTATTGTGAAATATATTGTTAATCGTTTTTGCATAAAGCACTAGCCACTTTGGGAACCGGCATAGGTTAAGTCCCTACTGTACATTCCTATTTGACACTTCTAAATGCTGTTTGCACTGAAGTATAATTGAGAGGTATTGAAAATGATGTTTGTGAAATAAACACCAACTCAAATCCTGAAAGCTAACCACTGCTTTTCAACTTAGGGCATAACATCATACTCCACTGTAAATATTTTGATAATTGTGTTACTTCTCAGTGATAGCTATTCGTGAATTTCAAGATCCAAATTAACGATACTTAATGTTTTTGATATCTGGGAGAAAAAATCGTACGAATGTACGAATATATTTTTTATATATATATATATATATATATATATATATATATATGCATACATACAGAGATGGACACTAACCGGGGCGATAAAAAAACAGTCTGAATAAAATGAATTGTAACAATCTTGTAAATATAAATTTTTGAAATCTCAATAGAAGCACCTATCCAACTCTGTGTAACTTTGCATTTGAAGATATATGCCACCCAAGCAACTTCTGCTCAGTTAGACAGAGATTGTACTCAAATTCGACTTAGTACTACAGCCAAAAATTCATATTTTGAAATAAATCAAATTTATGGATTTCGTATTGCATTAGATTGGTCAGTTCAGAAAATATACATCTCATCTCATTCGAAACTTAGAATTGAATTTAGATGACACCAAGTTTTTAAACTTGCACAAATTGAATACTAAAAAACTTCCCTGAAAAATTATTTATGAAATTTTTTTTATGTATCAAGTTTGATACAGCTTCCATCCAACAAGCGAATATAAAAAGTTTAGGGACAGCATTTGTTACTAAAAATTAATGGAGATATAATATTTTTGTATATCAGTACAGCCCTAGTATATGTTTACAATTATCTCTAGGAGATTCTCGATTTGAAATTAACCTCATTAGCCAATTATAATCCAAATTATGTGTGCAATTCCACAGAATGCAACAATTGTGCAAGGACAACAATAGAAAAGTTGGAAATTAATGCTACTTATGAAAACCTATATTTGAAGTTCAAAGAAAATCCGAAGTTTACAGAAGTATCTGAGGACGGTATGCATTTTTTTCATTTCAAATGGACTTCAACGCTAATCATTTAAGCTAATTTATAAGTTCCTTGGATGTAAATTGACTACCTACCTATTTGAATAAATGTCTACCAAGGTGATCAGCTGCTAAGTTTTATTACAGAAATGACCACGGATATGCTGACATTACTGTTGGTTTGTTTTCTAGAGTTTTAAGGGACGCCTAGTCCTGTGGGATATACAGGGAATGAAAAGTTAAGGCCATGTTTTAAAGATGGATTTTTACATTTTCAAATTTAAAATTCGGAATTATTAAAGGAATTTTTAAAATGCCTTAATTTCACTTTCAAATTTATAAATTGTATTCAATTAGGATAAATTTCACCTATTTGATTTTAGCAAAGTTGACGAGGTTGTCCTGCAGAAAATCGGAGGAAATGTGGTTTGATACGATGCATGCAATTGGGGATCTTGGAAATGCAATGCATGTAATTTCTCTTGTGGGGATTGTTTTGTACTTTGTTACAGGTTTAGATTCCGCTTCCTTAGTCGCTGATACACTCTCAGCAAATGGCGATGCACACCCGCCTAGAGCTCAAAGGTAGCTATGCCAGCTTGCGCTTATTTTAACAGTAACTCAAAAGGGTTTACGTACACAAGTATACTTTTTTTCTAGTATTTACTAAGCGAATGGAAGTAAGACTACACAGTGCAATTTAAGATCAAAATTTGAGGACTAGACGAATGCTCAAAACTTGATATATAAATCCAAATAATATCTGCTTTAGGTTTATCAGGCTTAAATAATATTTTTAGCAGTAATAAAAAATCGGAAAACTTCCTATAATGTTACCTCATCACAACTTTTAAGAAATTTTATCAGTTTTTTTCTAAGATATTCTCAAGGTTTTAATTAAATAATTAAAACTCTGATGCTAAAAATTTTCAGAGCATTTTTAACTAAAATGACACTATTCAATAATTCACGTTACTGGTAGTGCTTTGCTTTCGCAGATTTTTTCTACAAGTGTCCACTTTGCACTCAGTGCCTGTCCGCCAGTTTTGGTTAGCCGGTGGGTTACAAGTTCCTCCCACTGTCCAATAGTAATTGAGATTTTTACAAAATTAAATAAAACATACATCAAATTTCTGTAAAATACTTTTTTCGAGCAATAACCTTTTATGAAAAAATACCAAGACGTAACTATTAAATTTTTTGATGTACTGCTACTGGAAATATGTAAAAAATGCCTTTAAGGAGAATCACAGTGATCATAAACCCCGCGCTTACTCAAACTATGCCAGCTTTGCTCAAGAAGGAAAGCCTCAAAGAATGCTTAATTTACTATTTCTGTTAAATATTTTAAGTATGTATGGAATTCTATATAAAATGAAATAGAAAAACTACAGCAGAGCCCAAAATATTTTTCTTGAAAGCATTTAAATATAAAGAGATGGTTAGTAGCTTCATGAAATTTAATAGTTTGCAAATTTGTAGTTTGAAAAAAACAAAATGTTTTCAAATAAATCATTTCCCTGTAATAAATTATAAAAATCAAGTTAAATATTCAAGTATGTTTGGATTTAGAAAGTTTTCTGAGTCATCAAGTTTGAACTATAGACTTCCTTTTTCAATTGCAATCTATTACTATGCAAAGTAGATTGAGCATAGGCTGCTCATACGTGTAAGCAAGGCAAACAGTGCTTGCCCAATAATATTATAATAAATGAATTTCATTCCTAATTGTATGAATTTATATCTACACCAATTTACAAATCGTAAATTTTTAGTTTGCGTTAAAACAACATTCAAGAATCAAGCAATAATATGACTGGAATATGGCACATAATTCATTATGATTTGTTTTAAAAATAACTTAATGATTGCGCCACAGCAAGCAGATGCCTTAATGCTGTACCTATGCTCTCTCAAACGATTAAATTATATCCGTCTTTTTAACGAATCACGCGAAGATTTTAGGCGATGCTATATTGACGATTTTTGTCCACACTTTTGTCAGGATTTTTGTTTAAACAAAAATCTGCTAGCAAGGCAAGCAGTCCGCTCATTGCTTCACATTGAAATATTTTCATTCAATACAATAACCCAAAAGTAAACATGATATTTTTTATTTAAACATTAATCAGAAACATTTCTCTATTCAAGCAGTGCCAGAAACAAAATATATTTGAGTGAGGCTCTTATCTGGGATAACAATTTTTTCACATTTTTTATCCCACTGATTCCCTGTACAAATTCTTGTATATGAATACGGTAGCCATTTGTTTTTTTTTTACATAAATTAGAAATTTTATAGGAATTGTTAATGAAAGACGAATTTTTTCTACTATGTACAACCAATTCATTCAAAAATCAAATGTAATTTGGATAGTTTAAGAGTGATATATTTTTAAAAAAAATTGGTGTCATATGCACTCAAATGGAGGCCAGTTTCACATTAATATTCAAAAGCCGTTTTATAAATTATTAAATTTTAAAAACTTTGATCAATCTAAATGTGATCATACCCTCAGCTGCCATTTCATTCTAAATTTCTACTCTAATTTGTTCAATCTTTGTAACTAATCTCATGTTTGCTATTATTGGCATGGCTCCAAATTGTAAATCCACAAAATTCGTATTCGATATTTTGAAATGCATGATTTTCGACTGATCCACTTGAAATTTCTAATTATATTTGATTTATTACAAACTATTGGATTTTGAGCAAAGTTTTCAGAACGATTTTCGCTTTAAAGAAAATTTAAACAAATTCAAGAACTAACTATTAGAGGAGAAAAAAACTAATATTACTTTTATAAACATAACACTACAAATATCTTTCTGAAAAAAAATCGGCTCAGGGATTTCACATACAAATATATTTTTCATGGTTTATTATTTATTCTAATTTGGTTACTTAAAGGTATTTGCTTTTACATGAGCGAGCCGCCACTGAGATCGAGTATAATGTAAGATAAATCTAAGCTATGTAAAATAATGTTTTAGTTTCTTCAATAGTTATAGAGAATGACAAGTTTCTTTTTAGAAATTGAAATATGATATAAAATATTCTCAACTTATATTTTCTTAACGAAATCTCTATTAGGAAAGGTAACTACGTCTTTTCATTGCGAAAATATAGTCAATCATGAATTAAATGAAAAGTTAGTTTATTACTATTAAATTATTAACCTGTCCAAACTTGTCAACGAGGCGAATTTTTTTATCTCGGCTCAGCTTGACTCGCCATAAAAGATCTCTTCCATGAGGGTTGTTTTAGTACTTTAAACAAATTTGCGTTCTCACCAGGATTTTTGCATAGTTCATTCTGTCATTTAATAAGCATTTAATATCAGACGATAAAGAACGCAAGAATCGTATATTGAATGACATAATAAGAATATTTATAGGATCCGATTAATAGTGTTTAAATTATGGAGACTAAGATACTGTAGTCTTGCCTGGAAATGGAAGAACAGCACAATAAATTAACTTCGTTTAAACAAAGCTCGTTCTAGGCTCATTATATGTCCAATACAGTGCCTAAGCTGGGTTCGGCACGGCTCCGCTCGGCTCGTTGCAAGTTTGACTCGTTGACACGTCTGACACCGTCACATAACCATGAGCATAACAGATATTGAGCCATCATAATTTAGGTTTGCCGCATAATGACTTTAATTCACAAATGATAAATCTTCGAATTCAAATAATTAAGCAATCAATATTATCAGAGCAACCCACCATTGACGTCATTTACTAACAAATATTGACTTTTAGGTTATCAGAATATTGACTTTATTGACTTTAATTCAAACTTCAAAGTGAAAACAATTTAACTTTCAAAATAGTCAATTCAGGATCTCACTTTAGCAACAAACCAAAATCACAATCTGGTGCAAGAAGCTTCAAATGTTTCCATAAGAGGATTTGTCAGAAGCGCAGCAAGAGTTGAGTAAAGGAGGGGGTTTCCAGCCTCACAACTTCTTTAATAGTCATATTTTTGGATCAAATTCTTGAAAAAAGAGCCACCTTGTGGCAAATCAAGTCTTAATCCACTATGAAGTAGATTATTCAAATCATTCCATTGTTCTGATACTTTGTATGATTTTTTCAAATTCTTTCAAATGTTGTGGGAATGTCAAAGTAGTCACAACACAAAATAGTGGGGCTGCATAAACTTTCTGCATCATACTTAGCAACTCGATGCATGGAACAATTAAAATTTCGAAGCGAAATTAGACCCAACGGACCGAGCACACTGAAGTTTATTGTGTAAAGCAATAAAGTAAATACGCGTGACACGTGTGATTGCCTTTATTAGACAATAGGATGCTAGTAGTTGAATAGCGGTGAAGCTACGCCATTTATTAACTTTATTGATCTTACGCACCAAAAATGAACTTCTATTGACTATTAACTCTTGGGGTTGCACTAGTTGTTACTTAAATCACTTCATTCTGCATTTCTGCATTTCCATATTTTCTAAATGACATGTTTTTCGGAACAAAGAATGCAATTAATTACAATTCCCCCAATTGTTATTATAACCATATAGAAAACTTATGGTGGAGTTTAAAAATTGAATTTAGATTTTGGCATTAGTATGGATTTATAAATACCATGGTGATGTACTCAGTCTTTTAAAGCGGCAAAAATTTCCAATTTCAGAGAACCCTTTTTTGGCTTCAAGGCCAAGTTTTGAATTAAATTCACAGTCTCTTAAAAATTCACATTTTTATTGCAAACAATCTTATTCTTGATCCTCTTCCTCTCCCTTAAATGAAAGCGCTGAAAGTACGGCAATTTGATTTATCTAGGATATTGTAAAGTGTATATCCTACTATTGAATCAAAGAGGCATCTACTTCTAGTAATATATTTCGTTTCTCTCTGTTTAAGCAATAACGTGATGCAAAGAGTAATACACCAAAACGATTCAAGTAATGACTTGGAAGAAATGTGGGAATGTTCATCCATATTGCATATATCTAAATTTGGTGCTTCAATAGGCTTATGTTTCTTACAGCGAATTTAAGATGTCTTAACACTATAAAATTTTCATCCTAGATTTTTGTAATTTTGTCGAAATTCGCCGCATACTAATGTTAAATATACATTGTTGATTGAACATTGCAATTTAGAATTTTTTGGGCTCTAACAGAAGGCGCTTCAGCTACAGCCTTGTTAGTTGGTGGTGGAAGAAATGCAATTTTAGGACTTCAATCATTAGCTACAGCCTCTGGTTTACCGTATACATTTGTCTTATCATATTTTTGCTTGTCCTTGTACAGAATTCTTCAAGTAACCTATGGAGACAAAGCATTGACCCCTCCAACTTTTAAGGTAATATAATATTAGTTTCTTATAGAGTTTACAATTTTCCTCATTTACTGAAGTAAGAGTTGCATTATACACTTTATTTTGGAAGTATAAAGAGTCAAGCAAATTTATTGCTAAAATAAACAAACAAACAAATACTACAAACTACTATACATGTATATTTACAAAATTAAAAATATGCACACTTACTTAAAGGGCGTAAATTTCAAATGTCAAATGAAATCTGTCCATGTGGTTAATTGGTTTGATATTCCTAATAGTGATTGTTTGGATAACTATTTGAGGTTAAAATTCATTAAGACATATTTATAATGCTTTGAACTGAGTGTTTAATTTAGATTGGGATTCTAGATGGATTTTCGTCTCCAAAAGTATCATACTTTCTTCCGGACATTTTCATTTTGGCAAAGTCAATATTAAACATCATCACTGCTCCACGGTCTATTGCACAAACTGCAGTAGCGTTGTATGGCCCTATATACCACATTCCATTTTTTTCAATTTCAGTAATTCTTTTGATGTGCAGTGCAGGCCTTCCTTTTGGGATGTTTTTTGTAGATGGCAACGGGTCCTTAGCATTAATTGCATATTGTGCATGGTGCACTCTAGTTTGTGGTAATTATTTCCATAATTTGTTTGACTATTGCTGCTATACTTTTCTTTACGTAGTTTAAACATCAAGTGTTGCTTCTGTGTTGGGTTTAGTTGATACTTTATAAAAAATGAAAAAACCGATTGATTAAACATTTTACCGTATTTGCCGGTTTACAAGTCAATCCTTTTCAATTAAAAACCGTCATGAAAAAATCGAACTCAACTTATAAACCGAGTCATGAAATTAAACTTTGTATTTATCGCTTCAAATGTTATGGTAGTTACAATCGTCGCATTGACACACACTATCAGGAAAAATTTTAAATATTTTCGCATTGGACAGCGAAAGCCAGGCAGCGACGATGACTGCTAGGGGGAAATACTGTGTATAGAGCGAATACGTGACTCATCGCATAAACTCCGACAACATTAGCGACAATGACTGCTTCGGGGAAGCAACGAAAATATAAAATGTAATTAAATATAGCTTGCTAAAATTTGTGGCTGCGAAGCTTAACACATGAAAGTAACTGTTGAAATTAATATTAAGCACATTAATTTTAAGGAAATGGAATGCCTAATCTATAATATGGTGAGAATTTTTGATATAATGCACATATAGGTATCTGGTCCTGAAGCATTTGGTGCTTTTCCCGTACCGGATCTTGTCTTGAAGTATTATTTTTGTTCCTGGTATCTTGTTTCAGTTTTGTCTAATACTTAGACAAAAATTTTTGAATGTTTGTTGTAAGAATGCACAATTTCCAGACATGGGAATTTAATTCCAATTTGATAGAATGGGAAATTCTTGAGAAAAATTGCTGTCCCATGGACTGATAAGGCAATTTCCTGGTCAACATTCGGTTCAGAGTAGATTAAGATTTTGTTTGCTTTTCTAAATTACCTTACTAACATTTGAAAGCTTGGCTAATTATTCCATTTTCTAGTTTTAGGTTTAATTCAATGACAGTACCTTCGGAATTTTAAGTGTAGGCTCATATGTAGCATGCTAATTGCTCAATATTAGAAAATCAAATTGTGTTATGAGTTATATTCTGATCAGATGAACAATATTTAGAAAGGGCGGCTTGGAAAAGTACGATGCGTTTGCAGCTTCAAAAACTATTTAGCATTAATATAGTTATCGACGTGTTTACCAAGTCACGCAGTATTTTCACATTGACCAAACATAAAAATGCAATCTTGATGATATTTGAGTTATATTTGAACAAATGTGTGTTGAAAAAATGATACTAGGAGAGAAATATTAAATCACTAATTCCATCCAATTGTTTGAAAAGCATCAAAATATCAAAAGTTAGTGCCATGCCTGCAAAGAACAACAATTCATGCTTTGGAGGAAAAATCCAAAATTCGAAATGGTAATTAAAAAACTAAGGACAACGAAATGTCAGTTCTTTTCATGCTTATAATTATTTTCAATGTTTCTTGCAGAAAATGTCAATTAATTAATAATATAATTGTGTGAAAAAAGTTATTTGTAATTTTTCAACAAGAATCATTAGAAAAACACCTAATAAAACCATGTCCTATACCACATTGTATTTTGCTTCAAATAACTGTTCTACATATATTTTTTATTTCCAATCTAAAAACCTAAAACCAAATTAATACAACATGTTTTGGGAGAGTCATTAAGGATTTAATTTTCAACCAACATTCAACAATCAGTTAAACAATATACTACACAACTTTGGAATTTTGTTTATGAATTTCTAATTTAATAAATCTATAACCAAATTGATACAAGAATTGGCTGCATATGTAAATGGAAATTTCCATTCCTTTTCCAAATAATAGGAATAGATTTGGAATAGAAATGAAAATCATTGTTTGGAATGGAAATTTAGTGGAAATTTATGAAAACGCAATTTCAAAACGACATTCTCAGCAATGTTAACAATGTCCAAAACTCTCTTTATATACAAATAAAATTTCTAATTACACTCACAAACTGCATTAAAATGCCACATTGTTCTGAATCATACAAAGCAGAGCGAATGCAATGACAAAATTTTGTTAATCTCAAATGACATTGGTTAAATACTACACTGGATCAAGAAAGCAATTCATGCTTCCATTCTAAAATATGAAAATTGTCCTCGAAAATTTCAAATATTTTAAAGACTGGAACCGTTTGTGACATCAAACACATACATAGTTACTAGTGCTGGTTCCAGCCACATATGTGTATATATATATATATATATATATCTTTAATATTTAATGATACTGTAATTTATATTATTTTCTACAGAAGGTGTGTGATACATATGATGCTATTGCATGAATAATACATATATGAATCTAAATTATTAAATTTTATTTCGATTTTGAACAGAACTGGAACTAAAACATAATTACGAAATATGAAATTGAAATAGCCTTGGCTGAGGCCAGGCCTAAAATAATTGAAAAAATTTATAATGTGTAACTTAGCAGTTTCAGCAAATCAAATTACTGCACGTGTCTGAACTGAATTGTAATAAACATGGAGCTGCGACCAAAAATGAAGAATTTGAATCTATGAATTACAGAATTTTACTAATAATGTTTTACCAATTTTGATCAAATTTGAAGATATTCTAGTTGTACTAATATGACTATCCTACCAGTAATGTTCTTGATATTAACATGAAACCAAATCCAATGGGAGACTGAAACCAGTAAAATTTTAATCTCGCAAAATCACTAGTTCTACGAGGCATGGAAAGCTGTGGAAATTAATGATTATATATTTTCGAAATATTTGTGGAAATTAAATGAGAATACACGAGAATAGCACTTCCATAAGTAAGCCAGGTTATGAAGGATTGAATTTTCACATCAGCAATATTTGAAATTACTCAAGAACAATATGAAAATTAATCCTAACTATTTTCTGACAACGACGGGATCAAAAAATTAATATTTTTGGAAAATATAGACAAATAATTTTGTGTTACACTGTGAAATCAATGCAAGCAGCAACGTTCTATTTTGCTTAATTGAACACTTCATTAAAGTGAAAACGGAAATAAAATATCCAGGGCTTTTGTGTATTTCCAATTTAATAAAATTGAATGTGAATAGGCTTGCAATCTTGTATCAAGAACAGCTAGAAGATGTGTCTTTATACTCGAATTTGAATTAAAATGGGCTTGTAAATATTTGAATTACTTAAACCTTGAATAAACTCATCTTCATTAATCATAAGTCGATTTCATATCCTCAAACAAAATATTTTTAACACTTGAACCATGGCTTTCTCTGTGTGGCAATTTTTAACAAAACTTTATAAAACATGGAAAGTCCCTAAATTAAGAACCCACAATACCTTCAACATAGGAAGAAATTAAGTTCATTTAATAATCTGAAAAATATTATCTTCAATTTCGTGTATATGAAATTTGCTATGTTAATACATTTGCGAGAATAGGAAATAATATATTTCGACGTTTCTTCATCATATAGAAAAGCATCTATGATCAATCCCTGTCAGGAAGATTTTGTCTAAAATTTCAATATTGCATATTATGTTGTTGATCTCTTAAAAAACTTGCAAGGATTTTTAAAAATTTTATTCCCGACGTCGATTTTGCAATAGAAAAATTGAAAGTTTCTATTTCAAACAAGTTTTGCACCAAAGCCTATTAATCTGTAAAACCATCTACGATCATTTATTGCTGATTAACCCTTCTTGTTTAAATCGCGCTATTTCACTTTGTTGTAAAGCATGTAATGCATTTGCAAATTAAATTATCCCACAACTTTTTTAAGCAAATCAATTTAGTTTTCCTCCGCTTAGTGGTGTGCAATTAAAATGATTCAAATTTCTTGAGATGCGTTCTTTTTGTGGTTGTGATGCCAAAATATTACATCTGGATATTTCCTATGCAATATTGTATTAGTCTATTGAAAATTAGTGTTATTTTATAAATTAATAGCATGAGTATAGAATTTTATCAAGTACAGTACAATTACTTGTTGTGTAATTAATTTCAGTAGAATCATCAAGCATACTTTTATTCTAAAAAAATTATTTAATTTTTCAGCTGTATTCGTAAGCTGCAATCTCGCGAAATGCAGGTCATGCATTTGCAATTTTTGAAAATATAAAGTATGGATTGTCAAACATAATTATATAATGGGTATTTGATACATGATACACTTGTCAACTTTATTCAGTTTGATTCTTATGATAAATTTCAAATGGATGAATGAGGTATACTAGAAACTTTATTCGGGATTTCATTTTTAGGCTATTGTTAAATTTTTGATAAATTTAAGATCCCACTTCACAAAGACATCAGAAAAGTCATTTGTGTCAAATTTGATTTGATTGGGAAACTTAGGTAATTTAGACATAAAAAATCTTCATTATTTTAGCAAAATAATTAAAACTTCACAAAGTTTTTAGATTCAATGTAATTAAGTGGCTTAAAACTATTTTCAGGCATGCGTATTGCTGTACGAAATAAATGTGGATATGAGGCTAATGTAATGGAAGATGTTGGTGCTGCGTTTCTCGTATACCCATGCGTTGCTCTTCAGTTGTATGAAGAAATCCCCCAAATCACAGCCACAAAGAGTGATAAAATATCAGAACTAAAGGTATATTACGTAAGATGCAATGTGCAATGTTTGCAACATATATCAAGTTCTACATTTCTTTGAAAACTATCATTTTCAAGTGTTAAATTTTAGAAGATTGATACAAAAACTATATATTAAAAAATCATTAAGAATTTTGATAGGATCAAATGAGCAAAAAATACTGTTCAATTGATAATAAATTGTAGAATGACTACAAAATAGATAAATCACAAACGAAATTTGTCTAAATCTATTAATTTATACATTTTTATTTCATTTCATAAAATAATAACCTTTAAATATCTTAAGAAGTTGTACTTAAGCTATTTCACTATATTTGATATTTAAAAATCACCCTTTGTTAGTAAAAGTATAATTATATATTTGTTCAGTAATTCATTGTTATTAAAGTTTCGTACATGCAGAAGGCTCATTTGTACCCTAACATTTTTTCGAGTATTAAAAAAAATCTTGTCATTAAGACAAGGCTCTTTTTCCACAATAAATTTATCTATTTTTTAGATTACACCGCTTAAAAAGAAGGATCATCCAATTGAACAAGTGAAAAGAAGATGCTATCTTAGTAATTAACCCGATGATAAACATACTGTTTATTCAAATCCTCAACTCCAGACGGAATTTTAATCTATCCTTTAAAATTTTGTACATTTGTCGAATTTGAAATTGATTGGCATATTTAACATTTTTAAAATTTTGTACACATTTCAACACTATTATTGTAGTAAATGATTGTACCCTTTTGCTGGGGTTAGTACAGTGCTTTATTTGGGAATGGAACTTGTATCAAATCGGGCTAGGCTCTTATAAGTATTTTTAAATATGATCTTCGACAATCAATTTTTTATGAAAACTGTTCTCAACTGCGCAAGATAATATATATATATATATATATATATATAT
>CABFPE010000936.1:194657-205155 GCA_900660155.1 Hofstenia miamia | reverse complement strand
CAATTTACATAGAATAACATTTCCAATAACAATAAATGGAATTGAAAAATTTATTAAACAAAATGGAATAAAAGTTAGTATAATGTATTACCTATTTATTATTCTGATGAAAATGCAATTGATTTGGAGGTGTATGAAAATCACTTTGTTCTAGTAAAAAACTTGAAATGGGTACTATACAAGGATTTAAGTAAAGATAAACTATCTTTTGTAAGAAGAGTTTGTTAAAATGTAGAAAAAAGTCAACTTTTGAAAATCATATTAGATTATGTAAAAATGAAGACACAACATGATTATAATTTCCAAAAGAAGATCAAATTAAATTTAAAAACTATCATTATAAAGTAAATGTTCCATTTAGAATTTATGCAGATTTGAATGTTATAATGAAAGAGTTGAGAGTAAATGCAATTTATCTGATATTGATAAAAGTACAATTTTATGTAATCAATTTTTTTGTGCTGCCTTTCCTTCCTTTATTAGTCATTATTTCCAAGTTGTTTGTAGTGGCTTTCCCTATCAGTTGCAATTCTTGGTACACATTAAGGTTCTCCTTGTTCTTGTGAGCTGTCATGGTCGCCATGTAGCATCCTCTACCAGGCTATGATATCCAATTTCTCCATTATGCTACTATAATTGGTACTAGTGGGTAGAGGACTACTAATATTAAACTTCTTAGCTTCTATATTATCAAACTCCAATAACTATAATTAATGGATGGTATAAAAAATGCCTTGCAGCATCCTTGCCAACTGTTAGTGGTTGGGCATCCATCTGAAGCTGATCATTAAATCAAGTAACTACCACTCCTCTACATTTCCATTGAATGAGTTCCACCTCTCACCTCAGCAATGTAACTTATGTGTGTCCTATCCTAGCTTGGTACTTACTCAAGGCTCAACACAACTTGACTTAGTCTCAATTTGTAAAGTGTACTATATACTTGCAACCCCAATTATCACTAACTGCTTAATTAATTACATAATTAGCAATTATTACTTAAATATATTGGCTTTGTTTAAATAAGATATATAAATAGCAACTTCCTAACCTACATGTAATAATTGATACATACAATGTCACATTATCATTCATGTTATACTCATTAATTTGGATCTAGTTTAATATAAATAAAAAATTCTATGTTTGGCTTGCTAGCCTTATATTGAATTCATTATCATTTGTACATGTAAGAAAGGATCAATAGTTAGCTAAATAGAAATAAAAACTTCTAATCATATCCCTAACTTAAGTGCAGGTTCATGGATCAGAACAAGGAACCTAGAATCATTCCCATTATTGGACCCACACCACTACTGAACACCAATTGTTTAGCTGAACATTGTAATTTATAATCAAACCATAATTAAACTAAAGATAAGAATTCTGAAGAATTTTCTTCAATTGTTACAATGAATTTTGCCCTTATTTATAGTTAATTCAAAAAGTGCCTGTTGATTTCAAATTTCAAATAGTTTGTCTGCCAAGATGGCTAAAAATTTTTGAAGCAAATTCACTCCCTTCATTTTGCCAAATTAGTAGAATCAAAAAATACTAATTATAATCTTTTTACTGATAATTCTTAGTTGCATAATACAAAATTAATCTAAGATGATAATTACTTTTTATAATTTATTTTTAATCCCATTTAAGTTCAATATTAGTTCTTCTTGACTGACTATTTTGTTTAGCAGTTTAATTTGTTCTGGGTAATGCTACAATTTTTTGCTACCCTTTCAGGCATTACTCTTGGTTGTGTTTCTTCATTTTTAACATCATATTGAACTTTATCTTTGAATTCATTCTCTGGTAGGCTATCTAGCTCAGCCATTTTGTATGTGTGCTTGTTTTCATTCCATACCAGTTTGAATTCTGTGTTTTTGTCTAATGCTGTTCCCTTAATGTCTGTTATTAACCTTTTCAGGTTTTGAAAATGTAATGTCCTGTCATTATTTAATACATATTCATTATTATCTAGTACCTTTTTTATTGTGTAAGGACCTCACCATATAGTCCTTAATTTTAATACCTGATTTACATCAGTTACTTTTATGGGTGTGAATGTGTACACTGGTTGCTGATTTTTTAATGCTATGGCACATCATGTCATGAATCACACTTATTTGTTTTTTCAGTTGTTTCACAAATTGATTATCCATTTTCTCTGTATAATTGAAGTACTGCATTGATATTGGTGTTGCCATCTCTCTGCCATACATTGCTTTGAATGGTGTTGTTTTAGTTGTTGAATGTACTGAGCTATTATAGAAGTATTTGACCATGTGTATTGCCTCTATCCATCTTCTTCTGCCTATTCATGATGTAGCCACTCTTATCATATTTATTAGTGTGTGGTTTAGTCTTTCAACTGCCCCCATTTGCCTGTGAGTGGTAGGCTGTTGTTCTTTCACTTCCTATTTCATGTAGTTTTGTTAGTTCTTGAAATAGTGCACCTTTGAACTGTGGTCCCTTGTCTATGACTATTGTTTCCATGGGTCCTATCTTTCACATTCATTCTCAAATTATTATGTTTGCTGTTTCTTTGGCTGTTGTATTCTTCATTGGTATCATAGTTGCATATTGCATAAAGTTGTCAACCATCACTAATAAATATTGGTAACCTTTTTTGTCTCTTAAATTTCCTCTTCCTGAACTCTCATCATTCTGTTCCTGTAATTGATGATGCATTTATTTTTTGTTAGGAAGTCATCTCCCAATACCACTTCATATTGTAACATGTTTTAGTGTGTGTCTACCACAATTAATGATTTTTCAAACAAATGTATTGTTGGCTATCCTTATTTTCACTTGTTTTAGTATCCCTTTTGAGTTNAGTTGTCAACCATCACTAATAATTATTGGTAACCTTTTTTGTCTCTTAAATTTCCTCTTCCTGAACTCTCATCATTCTGTTCCTGTAATTGATGATGCATTTATTTTTTGTTAGGAAGTCATCTCCCAATACCACTTCATATTGTAACATGTTTTAGTGTGTGTCTACCACAATTAATGATTTTTCAAACAAATGTATTGTTGGCTATCCTTATTTTCACTTGTTTTAGTATCCCTTTTGAGTTGATGTAATCTCTTGATGTGTTAATCAATCTGTTTTACAAGTTTTTGAGTTCATTCCTTTTGAATCCTAATTTGCTTACACATTTGTTTGTTATAATGGATTTCACTGCACCTGTGTTGATATTAGCTTTCATCATAATTCCATTAATCACAACTGTGATTGTGTTGATATTATGTAGATTTATTAGTATCACTATGGGTGCACAGTTTCCCAAGATGGTGCTCCTTCTAGTTTTCTGACTCTTTGATTGTTTCATCTTCTTCCTCTGAGAGTATTTTGTCCTAGGAATTTATTATGTACTCATCTTCATAGTATGCATTTCCATTTTCTATAATATTTATTTGTTTTTGCATTGAGGCTTTCAGTGGCCTTTTTGTCTGCAATTGTAACATTTTACATCTTTTTCTGTTATTTTTCTCATTTGTCTATCCTTTGTCTTTATATTGATCACCTTGTTTTTCTTGGCATTGAATACCCATGTGAGTTTCTTTGTTTTTTGTTCATTGGTTTCCAGTTTGTTGTTGTCTATTTATTCCACATTGCTTTCTCATATATCTGAGAGTTGTTTTCCATCATTACTTGTCCACTGCTTTTCTTATCATCTTTTTGAGTTTATAGTCCACATAGCATTTAATTTGTTGTCAGATATTTTCTTGAAGACCTTTTGATATATGGGAGAACAAGTCATATTGGGAGTAGTTTTTCCTTTGCCCTTTCTGTACTCAACATTAACAATTGTTCCACTTACAACATGTGGTTTCTTATGTTGTCAAATTTTTTCATTTTTGTACCATTTAGAATGAGTCTTTACTGGTTTTTAAAACTTTCATTCTGGTAATATTTGAGGAAATCTCCAGTTAGTAATTTATAATTCTTCTTCATTTCTACATATAGCATTAAGTAATGTTGATAGGCTGCCCCTGATAAATATAAAGGCAGTCTTGCAGCCACTACCTCCTGTGACACCTTTTGTTCTTTTATTGTTAGTTTGAAGATTTGAAGCCACTCTTCAAATGTGGGAGAATAGCTGTCTATTTTGCCCATGAATTTTTGTATTTGCAATTTGCTGATCTACTTGGGTTTTTTCCTCCAATCTCTGGCTCATGTCAAATTTTAATTCTTATATTGTGAGTTTTCTTTTGTTCTTAGTTTTTTTGAATTTTTTCATTAACTGTTATATTTTGTTTTTAAGCATAGTTTCCATTTTGTGGCTTTGCTTTAATATTTGGAAAAGTTCCTCTGATTTCTGCTCTGGTGACATTTGAATTGTTTGCATTTCTCTCTCTTGATAATTTTCTGCTTAGGTCTCTGGGGGTGACTGGTCTGTCTGTGCCTTTTTCTGATTTTTACTGTGTGTCATTTCCAGCAGGTTGACATTTCAGTAAGGTTTTAATAGCAAAAAGGACTTAAGTTCTTTTTTAATCCTAAAACAAATTTTTTCTTTGAGTAGTTGGGTGACAATGTTTTTCTTTGAGCTTTAAGCATTTAGTATCTACAGATTGAAAGCATTGTCAGTAAGTTGATAATTCTGTGGAAGAAATTAACTTAACCACACTTCCTATACTAGAATCATGGGAGAGCTCTGGCTACTCTAGCTGTACTGGGTAACTCAAGAGCTTATATCAAAGGTTGCAAAGTCTACTATAGCAGAGAGTGACCCACATTCCAATAGAAAACATATATTGGTGATTCACTGATTTGCCTAACAAATACAGAAATTCCATTCCATAAAGAACTTCAGCAGTGACCAATTCACACAGCATCATGCTGAAGCCATATCATTGAAGCCATCCTTACTTGCCAAGGTGCTAATTGTGTGTCTCAAGTATTAATTTCTAGCTCAATAAACAATTTATCTCAGAGTTCTCTTATCTCAGCTCATGTAAATAAACAATAAGTAATGGCACATAAATACTGTGAATTCATGTTTGCCAATGGCATGGTATATTTGCAATTTGTTAATTTATGTGCATGTACAAACAGATTGAATAAAACCCTAAACCTAATTGTAACCTAAAGCAACCTCAATTTGGGCTGTCACCTTTAAGAAGCTATTTGTCACCCCTGACCCAGTGCAGTTTCCTCCTGAATTGTTGCCAGATCTTAAGCAATAGCTATCATTACCAAATCCTTAATAACAAATCTAAGAGGGGTTAATAGATAATTAATTAAAAAAGATCAAATGCACTAGAAGGAAGCCAAATTTATTGTGTGCTTCACTACAGTAAACCTAGATATTTATTACAAAATCTGTAACTTATTACCTGGATATTGCTTAAAGTTTCAAAACATAATTTCTCTCACAAAGATAAAAATCCAAATAATCAGAAATAAGCTGCAAATGTCGCAGAAGAGAACAAGATCAAAAGGAAGTTGATTAAAAGATATTGTAATTAGATCAGTTGTTATTATTTCAGATTATTTGTAAAATGCAACCAAGAATAACATATGTGTCAAAAAAGAGATATTTGTGTCTGTTGATAAAAATACTTTTGACTAAATGATGCTTACATTATTTTATAGCCACCATCTTGGCAGAAGTTTAAATTTAAATCAACAGGTACTTCTTTTGGAATTGCTATAAATACATTGAAACTTATTGTAAGAATTTGATAAAGAATTTTACTCAGAATTCTTATTTTTCATCTTATTAACAGTTTGATTATTTAATATGATGTTGAGCTAATAGAGCAGTGTTTAGTAGTGGTCTGGATACATCACAGGGAATGATTCTAGGGTCTCTGTGCCAGATCAAAAAAGTGCACATTTGTTAGGTGTAGGGGTTTTCTCTCAATTAGCTGACTAGCATTTTACTTCTACATGTATTAAATAACTACTTGTCAGCAAACAGTTGGATTACCAAACTCTAGGAATTTTATTAATATTATTTTAGATCCAAATTAGTGACCTATGATTGACCAATAAAGTGACCATACATCTAGTAAAGTATAAATGTAGGTTAGGAAGTTGTTTGAACAGAATATATCTAAATAAGCCAATATATTTCAGTAATGGCTACATGTAATATTTAAAGAACGAACTGAGCTAAAAATCATGCAAACAAATGTAGCATCATCCAAATAATCAGAAATAAGCTGCAAACATTGCAGAAGAAAATAAGATCAGAAAGGAGTTGATTAAAAATATCATAATCAGATTAGTTGATATTATTTCAGATTAGTTTGTAAAATGCAACCAAGAATAAAATATGTGTCAAAAAAGAGATATTTGTATCTGTTAATAAAAATACTTTTGACTAAACAACGCTTACATTATTTTATAGCCGCCATATTGGCAGAAGTTTAAATTTGAATCAACAGGTACTTCTTTTGGAATTACTATAAATACATTGAAACTTATTGTAAGAATTTGATAAAGAATTTTACTTAGAATTCTTATTTTTCATCTTATTAATGGTTTGATTATTTAATACAATGTCGAGCTAATTGAGCGGTGTTTAGTAGTGGTCTGGATACATCACAGGGAATGATTCTAGGGTCCCTGTGCCAGATCATGAAAGTGCACTTATGTTAGGTGTAGGGGTTTTCTCTCAATTAGCTGACTAGCATTTCCTTTCTACATGTATCAGATAACTAACTGTCAACAAATGGTTGGATAACCAAACCCTAGGAATTATCTTAATATTATTTTAGATCTAAATTTATGACCTATAATTGACCAATAAAATGACCGTACATGTAGTAAGTTATAAATGTAGGTTAGGAAGTTGTTCAAATAGAATTTATTTAAGTAAGCCAATATATTTTGGTAATGGCTACATGTAATGTTTGATGAACAACTAGTAACAGTTCAGGTTGCAAATAGATATAACACTTTTACACAATAGTGTTTAAGTCGAGTTGTGTCATGTAGGGTACACATAAGCTATCTTGATTGAGCTGAGAAGTGACACTCAAGCATCAGATGGAATGGTGAAACTGGATGTTGAGATCCGCTTTGGGCAGAGGCCCACTAGAACATCAATGCAGAGGTTACCACATTGTTTCGTCACCTAAAAAGTGAGCAGTTAATCTAGGTCACATAAGTTAACAGAAGAAACTAGTCAAGCAGTAACAACAAGTAAATCCTTACCCACAATAACACAGCTAATGTTACAAAGTAACAGTAGATGAACAGTTATAATGCCTGGTAGAGGATATTACACAAATGACATTTAATGATAGCAATAAAAGGCATCCATCTATATAGAAAATTCTAAGAGATCTTTTCAGAGAAAATGAATGAACTCAGAGAAATCTTACTGATATCAGAAAATATTAATGAGGCAAAATTCCTACAATACCACAGTACAGTAACAACATAAAGAGAGTTGGTACTGAAAATAACGAAACACCTGGAATTCACAACAATAAGCTGGAGTGATCCACAAGCAGAAATGATAATTAAAAAATTGGATGAATTAATCCATGGAGAATGAGCAGTGCTAAAAATAATGCAAGCTGAGGAGGGCATGTAGCATAATCCAAAGCATAATGCTGCTAAAGGAGTAAGAAGATCAGATGATTAGTCAAAACTACGATCGAATTATGATAATTGATTAAAAAACAATTTAAGTTTAATTATCAGATTATCTTTGTAAATGCAACCAATTATTAATATAGCAAATTAGTACTTGTTGTCAAATTTGACCAAACAAAGGGGGCAAATTTTAGCTTCCATTATTTTTAGCCATTTTTTGGCAGATGATCTAAATTTGAATTTTGAACAACAGGTACTTTTTGGAAGTTAACTATAAATATGCAAGAAATCATTTTGGAAATTGTTGAAGTAAATTCTTTGAAAATCTTATCTTTAGATTTTATATTGGTTTGCTTATTTATACAGAATGTCAAGCTAAATAGTAAATGCATTAGTAGTGGTTTGGGCACATATTGGGAGCAGCTCAAGTGTCCTTGATCCAAACATGAACCTGCATTTATATTAGGTATATGAATAGTTTTCCTCTGTTTAGCTGGCTATTGATTCTTTTGTTTACATGTTCTAATAATTGTTATCTGTAAAAGGGCTGGAGAGCCTACACTAGGTTATACATATTTTATCTTATAGACTTAGGTGACCTATAATAGACTGATAAATAGACCAAGCATGTATTATTGGTATTTAAATGTAAGGTAGGAAGCTACAAGTTATTATGTAACTTATTTTAATTAACTTATCTAAAGCCATTAGTTTTTGGTAATGGCTAAAGTAATAATTGTTAAGCAGCTAGTGACATTGCAAGGTTGCAAAGTATTCTGAACACACATTACAAATTGAGTTTAAGTCAGTTACAAATAGCATTGAGAACTGCACTGAGTTAGGATAGGGAACACATAAGAACATTGTTGAGCTGACGCTTGGAACAACATAATCAGCAATGGAAACACATGTGAAGTGATTCAGACATCAGAGTTTGCCAGAGGCCATAGCCAGATCATGGAGCAGAACTGTGATGGCAGTGTACCTAAATGGTATCCAGTTACTTTAGTTCAGTAAAGATCAACTAAACATATACAATATCACAGTCAAGAGTTAACATATGTACATCCCTACCTGCTTAGAATGAAGAACAATAATTTAAAAGAATAATTTAATCTATGTTGACACTTGGTAGTGGATGCTACAATTGTCCTTGCTACATCAAAAAAAGCAATTCATCTTTGAAATTCATGCAAGTGAGTCAGCATTAATATAACACTAATTTAATTGGGGAAACATCAGGTTGACTTCTTCACTGAAATGTAAAGTAAAATCAGACATGTTTTTATTTCATTTTTTTAAAAATAGATGTCTGGTGAATCATGCCATTTAAAATAACTGTGTTTACCATGCTTTTGAATTTAAAAAACATTGACAAGAGTACTGCATTATTTTAACTGTAAAAACATCTATCTTGTTTTTTAAAAATGGCAAACACAATTTTCAAAATATAAAATCATGCTATCAGTCTACTTACATGCTTGAAGTAACTTTTTCAGGCCTCACAGTGCTTGTGTTGGGAGTTTGGAGGATTGTAGATGTGCCTGCTTAACTGTTGCCACCATAACCAATCTGAGATTTTTTATTTTCATATCATCTGGTCAAAATGACCTTCAAAGCTTAGACTCCACTCATCAAAATTTTGTGGACATAATGTAACATCCTCCACCAGGCTTTGAATTCTGATTTCTCTATTATACTATTATAATTTTGAATGATACATTAGCAGGTAGTGATGTACTACTCTTATACTGCTTGACTTCTACATTCCAGTTGGATGAGTTCCACCTTTCAGCTCAGCAATGTAGCTTATGTGTACACTATCCTAGCTTAGTGCTTACTGAAGATTTGACACAACTTGACTTAGTCTTAATTTGTTAAGTGTACTATATACTTGCAACCCTGATTGTTACTAGCTGCTTAATTAATCTTGTATTTAGCCATTACCAAAAATATATTGGCTTTAGTAAGTTAATTATATATCTATAATCACTACATGCTCAGTCACATTATAGTCAATAATTTGGATCTAAAATAATGTAGATAGAAATTCCTACATTTGGCTTACTAGCCTTATTTTGAATTATTTATCATTAGTACATGTAAGCAAATCATTGATAGTCAGCTAAATGGAAATAAAAACTCCTAACCATAGTCCTAGCATAAGTGCAGGTTCATGGCTTTTCACAAGGAACCTAGAATTGTTTCTGTGATGGTGTAACATCCTGCACCTGGCCTTTTTAGCACAGTGTATCATCGTTAGTAATTATCACTTGATAAATGGCAGGTGAGGATTTACTGATTTAATAGACTGCTAGACTTTTCCTCTTTATATAACTAGTTATGTTAACTGAGTACTAATCATCATTGTTTAGGTGACGAAGCCGTGCAGTGTTTTCTCATCAATCATCTGTGGGCTACTGCCTAAAGCAGATCTCCACACAACAGTTCCTCTCCTTCATTAACAACTGACCAAGTTTGCTGCATCATCTCAGCTCAATGAGAACTAATTATGTGTACCTTACATTAGCTCAGTGCATGTACTCAAGTCAAGATACAACTGACTTAAACTCAATTTTGTAAAGTGTTTGTTGGATTGAATAAGTAAAGCAACCGGGCTTTAACGCTAACTCATACTGAGTTAATATTAAAGTAGCCATTACCCTAAAATTACTGGCTGTAACAGTGAATTATTTCAACAGGAATTTAAGACACTTACATAATAACAGTCACATTCCAAGAAATGTTTTTTGGAGCAAATTCAGAAATGGGAGAAGATGTATCAGCAACTGTAAAGTGAAAATAGGCAGCTAATACAGGACAATAATATAAAAGCAGAAGAGCATGAACCACTGAAGGATAAGTTAAGATTAATACAACTAAGCAAAGATGAGGATTGAGAAAATATTTGAACAAATGAAATAGTGTAGCATCTGCTACCAA
>CABFPE010000936.1:121186-134151 GCA_900660155.1 Hofstenia miamia | reverse complement strand
TGTGTGTGTGTGTGCGCGCGCGCTCGTAAGCTATTTTGCTCAATTCATGTTAATCGGTTTCGATTCGAAAATCATCATCAGAATACAAAATTTGTGAGAATAATATTTACAATACATAACACTCAAATTTGATAATGTTTAAATTTTCATGCACTTAAAATAAATTTAATATGCTCATATTACTTTGTTGCTTGTTCAGTAATTGATCTTTGTTATGGTTCTTAATTATTAAAGCTTTTGCTATGTTCGTATTGGGTGTTCTCATTATTATATTAAATTAGTTCTTTTTATAATGTGTATATACTTTTTATATATGTGTATATACTACAGAATAATTGTGAAACTAAACAATATTTCATTGACTTTGTTAAATTATTATTTTACTTACCGAATTTCATGAAAATTCTAAAATACATAACCTTCAAATCTGTTGAATTTTAGACCCCCTTCGAATGCGACGAAGTTTTCATTCAAAATCATTCGAAATTGCAGTAAATAGGCGAAACATTTGTTGCCAAGTATAAATTATTTTTTATTTTTGTATTATTTCCAAAATTTGAGAATAAATCAACAAAATATAATATTGATAAAATGCCTTAGGAATGTTCGGTGATTAATTACATTAATATTTTTAAATTAACACTTCTAATCATGTAGTCTTTACATGTGATTCGCAACCTACGTCATCATAAATAAATTGTCCCAAGTAGTTGTAAAGAATCAACCACCTCGGTTTCGTTTCCGTTTAATCTTAGGCGCTTTTTGTTTCACTATTTAGTTTTTCATCATATATGTTATGATTCGCAATAACTATTTCTTTTTCTTTCAACAACATTGATTTTTAAATTTCTATCATTGGTTCTTAGATAAATGTTTTCATTTTTATACAAATCGAAATGTTACAGAGCTATAACTATCGGAGCATTCATGTCTTTAATTGTTTGAATATCGTCTGAATATTTGGCAATATCATTATTTAATCTTTTCTTTTATGTTCAAAAAAGTATTCCACTGAGCTTCTCCTCCCCCCCCCCTTTACACGTGGATTTTTTTGCGTCGAGTTTTTAATATATTTCTTTAGCCATCTCGTTAACCACGATGACTAAGTTAATTACTATATTTAGTAAAACTGCGTTAAAGGGGATTGCGATATCAAAAATATTTCAATAATTCAAACTATTGAGGTGGATTTCGAATTATAAATATAATTCATTGATATTGTAGAAAATCGTTTACTGACATATATCTTGTGTAGATTGCATTTTGTATTTGTATTCATATGTATATATATAAATATATATATATATATATATATATATATATATATATATATATATTATAATTCAAATCTCTACAAACATCTCTCCTTTTCCTTAATGCCTATATTAAATTAAATGAGCGATCCCAAAATTTCTGTGTTTAGATAAAAATTCTAATTGCTTTCATCACACATCAATTAAATTGTGGAATAATTTAGATTATGAAACGCGAATAGAAAAAAACTATAAAAAGTTAGAAAAAAAATTGAAACAGTTTCTTCTAATAATACAATATACATTAGAGGACGATAATACACTTCATTTGTTTATATTTTATTTTTCTTTTGTCATGTTTTAGTTTGTAGAATTTTGTATATACTGAGCAATACATTTGCTTTGATCCTTATAAAATGAGTTGATACTACTGTTAATAGTATATATAATTCATGAGCCAGCTTTTAATTTTTAGATTTGATTCAACACTGGCAAAGAACGCATGAGTATATAATTTTAAAATGATATTTGGCGCATCCCGTTATCGCAGCGAAAGGGGGCACCCGCAACCACCGTCTACCCCTAAATCAGCCCTTGATCATGATTATTATAAATGAAAAGTCAATTGCTAGGCTGTTCCGTATAGGCCCCTGCGAGCCCAGTATTTCTGGCACGAGCCGAGCCTTAGGCTAAAGCTCGCGNTAAAAACTATTGAATAAAAGTACAAAGAAATTATAATGAAAAAATATACGGAAAAACGTTAGTTTTGGAAACTCAATAAATTGGCGTGATATTATTCGATTTTGATTAAATATACCTTACAATATACCATTAAAATCGTATACTATACAATAATGCGTATACATCGCACAATATACCAAATATATCTCCCAACCGGACCCCCGCCGACGTAGGAGCCCCTGCATGCAGTAAAATGCTATTTATTTTATTTATATTAATAGGATACATATATAGGAATTTCCTATAAATAAATTATATATATATATATATATATATATATATATACATATATTAATATTAATAGGATCCTATATAGGATTATAAATAAGGACAACTCTGTACACAAAGCTAGATTAGATAAAGCTAGATGCTACATCTAAATGTCCTTTGTTTGTGATCGAAATAAATGCCGCTACAGTAAGCCAACAGTTAATATATTTTACATGTGTTTGCTTGGAAATTCAAGGCTCGGCTCGGGCTCGGCTGAATGTTTTTAAAGCTGCGAGCCGAGCCCGAGCTTGAACAAAGCTTGCGAACTCGAGTCCGAGCCCTCGCAGGGACCTAGTTCCGTGGGACCCATGGGAATTTGTAGGGATTTTGCATAACTGTCTAATTGTGCAATAAATCTCGTTTTTCTAAGAAATAGTGTTGGTACGCTTCTTGTATTTCTCAGAAATGTATTATGCACAAAATGCACGACACTCTAAATCTGATAAAAGCACACACCACTATAATACATCATTTGCAACCGTTCACTCGCTTGCTTCAGACGCACAGACGTCTATATTTCAGGGCATGACAATATGATTGTTCAAAAAATGCGGAGTCGAGCAAAACAACACATTTATAATGATTCTATTCCGTTTCTAATCAGTGACACAAACCAATGGGATTAGCACAATCCATCAGATGTGTAATCTTTCCATTAAAAATGAAGTTGTCAGTCCTTCCGGAACAGGCAAAAGCCGAGCAACGAAAACTTTTAACATAAAACATAAAACTGTTGAAGTAACCTCAGAGTGAGTAGTATCACTAGTAGTACCAGTAATATGTCCACCAATATTTGAGCTGTGTTTTTAATGTATACTTCATCCAGAAGAATAATACAGGCTGAAATGGATAATTTACTGAAAACCAGGGATATTATTAAAATTATTGATTCGTCTGTAGCATTAATACTTCCAAGATTACGAGCAAGAGTACACACTGACGGCAAATGTAAGTAATCACTTAAAATTTCATAAAATTTCAGAGAATAAGAGAATAATTTATATGCAAACATAAAATCGGCCAGTGAATATTTCATGTGCTTATTTTTGACAACACGTGATATTTGGTTGCGTGGAACATCGTTTGTCAACATGTATTGATGAAAGTTTTAAAAGTCACATTATCCCAGAGCTGAACAACTTCATACCGCAGTTGGTGCACACAGAATTATATTTCAACACAAGGCCTGGTGCTGGTAAAGACCTCCCGAGAGCAATACCAACCAAATCTCGTACTCGAAAGTGGCCTTCTTGCTTCAACCGATTAGTTGCTGCACGACATTATTACGCCCATTATCTGAATGTGACAGACGATTCATTGACTGATAATTCACCCCAACTTGGACAACTTAAAGGAATGGAATATGTTCACACGAAACTCAAAGCATTCCTTGACAAAATTGAAAAGGATAGTGTAACCTCATTTATTGTATTCCCCATGTATCTATTGCTAGATTCACAACTGATGAAGATTGCTGAGGGGGTTGACGACAACTGCTCTTATACAATGTCACAGCAATATTGCCGTCAGCTTAGGGCTATTATTGGCTAGAAATTGTGGCCACACTGTGATAGAAAACTAGCAGTTTGTGCAGCTTTTCTGTCAGGAATTAACTTGTAGTCCAAAATTGAACAAATCACATCGGAAGTTCGTGGGTCAAAGAACTCATCTGCTATTCAAGCCTGGTGCAATGAATGGGGTATTTTCAAAGTGACTATTCAAGAAATTGTAGTTCAGTATATTACTTTCAATCAATAGGGATGACCTCATCAATGTCTACTAACAGTGGGAATTCACAGGAGTGTGGCCACGTTGACGATTTTAATGCATACTTTTTGGAACCGGAGATTCAGCGCCCATATACACGCACACTCATTGAGACTGAGATCGCAAAGTTTGAAATTACCCGAGCATCTCTCTAGGTTCCTGTATGTTTCTGGCGAAATGCCAAAGACTATCCAGTACTTCGCGCTGTTGCAAAATGTGTATTTTCAGTTGCTCTAAGTTCTGCAGTTGTTGAGAGGATGTTTTCTCAAGCTGGGATCATACTTTCCAAGTTGCGGAAAGGTACGTTTCCTGAAACAGCAATGAAATTTATATTAAGTTCTGGAGTAAAGTAAGATATCAAAGCCCGGAGCCAATCTCTATCAATATTTGCGGACATTTCAATAGAAGACTTTTCGACAGTGCTTAATGAGGATGAAGATTCGGACTGATAAACTTAATACATTTTCTTATTAAACATTTTTATGTTCACTTAATTCTGTTTGTAAATTCACGTTTGCATCACAATTGTCTTTGTTAGGCTTTAGCAAGGATCATATTGTCCATGGGAACTGCTCTTCAAAATCTGGCGGGATTCCCATGGGAATCCCACTAAAATTCCATCAATGCTAGACAAAAGATGTGGAATATGGGCATTAGTTAACTAATGCCTACGACCAACAAGCGACATAGTTTCTTAGTCAGTCTTAATAATGGCTGCATACGGTTAGGTGAGACATGTAGTTACTACATTTAAGTTCGTGTACCTACCTAAAATATATTTCTCTTTGCAATTTAAATTAAGCTGAGGCGAGTTTTTACGTCTTTCATCTTGCTATGGAAACAAAAAAACTTAATATTCATAATTATAAATGTTATCATTTTCTTCTAAATATAAAATTTAATATTCATAATAATAAATCTTATCATTTCTTCTAAATATGCGCCATTTTGGATTTAGATAGTTATTTATGTGCAAACATGAGGCAAACAAAATTAACAGCATTTGCTCTGATTTTTTTTTGCAAGAATACAATATTTTCAAAGAGAAAGTTGTTTGCTGAGTTTATAAGTTGATGTCCCCGGAAGCTGCTCATGGAAAGTTTTCTTTCCAATTGAAACGTTTTGATAAATAGTTGTTTTTGATTAAGTAAATTTTTCTTTGGATGTCTATTACATTTTAATAATTTTGATAAAGACTTTTGGCCTGGATTTAGTGTATTACATAGAAATTTATTGCCCTAGATGAATTTTCATAAGATTAGGTAGTGATGTGTCCGTGCCTCTCCGTAGTCTGATTTCTGGATCCGCCCCTGTGTAGACGTATCATTTCGAGAAGAGGAACCCCATGCCTTCATGTGCATGAAGTAGTTCCTCTATAATCAAAACGCTGATGATAATTTAACTAAAATTCCCACGATCAGAGATGGAAGTGAGTTGATACGCGTTAGCCTGAATCTACGACGACTACCGCTATACTAGGCTATTCAACTCTGAATAATTACAAAAAGGTAAAAACATAATTATAACGAAAATATTAATACTAAATTAAAGGCTTTGCAGTCATTGCATAAACATAATATAAACAGTTTAAAATTTAGATGATTGTAAACTTAGAAGGAAATGAAAATTTCCAGTTTTTTGAGATCCGGTTTTGAATTGATCAAGGTTAAATGCTATTTTTGTATAAAAAAAATAAAAAGATAAGAAATAATTCAAAAAACCTTATGATAAAAATCCCTTCACATTTATGAATGTCGTTTAATAATTAGGGCAACCACATTTTAAACTATAAAATTTGAAATTTCAACCTAAAGTTTTTGTTATTTAACCTATTATTTTAACCTATTAAAAACGTTTTTAAAGCAATTTATTGGACTTCAGAGTTTGCAAAATTGAAGTAAAATTTAAAGTATTTCTCAATATTCCCCGGAAGGAGGTTGCTGTCCTTTTGAAGCAACTTGCGGAGCTGAAAAAAACTTCTTTCCACACTGCAAGAAGTTGACTGACAAGTTTGGAGTTTGCTGTACAAAGACTGACTGATGTCCCCCTTCTCCAAATTGCAAATAACAGAAATATCATTGAATGTCAGGCGTGTTCTAAGATACTCTCCAATAGAACAAGGGTCTTCCTCGAAGTCCATTCGAGACAGAGATTCATACGCGGATTTGATGTCAAAATCGGCACTTTCAACTCGTTTATGTAATTCCAATAACCCAGAATAACACCGCGTAATTACAATTAACTGGAGTGGAATTTCCGCTGATTTTATAGCATCTTTTGCTTTTAATACAATTTGCCCATCAACTTTAAAATTTGTTACGATCTCCTCAAATTTCGGCAAATTTGATCCTGTAGTAATTGACGACCGCATCAAGCCAGTGCCAGGTGCTCCAACGGGTTAAAACTGGGTTAGTTGGCGCTTCAATCTCAAAAAATTGGTTTCTTCTGGTCTCATTTTTAACAACTGAAGCTTTCAATGTGGCGACCAAATTGTCAATTTTTGAATATTGATTCCGAATTTTTTCAACACAATTGTGCAATAAGTGAGCCACACAAGTAACATGAAGTAATTTCGGATAAAGGTTTTTTAAGAGCTTTCCTGCCAGTAGCATGTACTTTGCCGAGTCTGAGAGTAATAGCCAAAAATTTTCCCAAGGTACTTGAAAATAACGCAGAACATCATCTACTGATTGAACAATTATTTGCGAATTAGGAGAACAGGTCAAAATTTTGCAATCCAAACAATAAACCTTTGTAGGTGCATTGATATCCCTACCAAGGATATTCAAAAATTTCTTTCCGCCAATATCTGCCTCGTCACAAACAAAAAAATTTGTTTCCCAATTAATAATTCTTTAAGTCGAGTGTTTTCATTTTCAGCAATTTCTGCGACTTGTTTTCGAAAAGTCGTTTCCGAAGGCAATGGATGATTCATGTCTATGAATAAATTTTTCAGTGCCGGGTTTCGTAGTTTGTGGAGCGGTATATTGCAAGCAATCAGGGTTTTCACAAAGTTTGTTGTGAAATCATGTGACCTTGTAGACTGAAAAAAGCTTTGGCGGGATCCCAGAGAAGCTTGGTTTCATGGACTGGCGGTGGCTTTCCACAAAGTGCGCTTTGCTAAATTTAACCCCTTCTTCGCATTTTGTATACAATAATGTTTTATTCGGACTAATTCGGAATTCTTTTGGATATTTCTGTATAATTCGATTTAATTTAATGGAATCAGAAACCGCAACTTTAGGCATTTTAAAATATAAAGAATGGTAGTGAATGAAAGTAGAGATGAACGGTTACGTTGCGAGAAGACAGTAAACAATACGAGAAATGGATTATTTTATCCCACCTGCAATGCTATAGGCCACTGACGTTTGAATTTCATCATTTTGGGACTTCCTCTAGCAACAAAAACTTATTTTAACTTTATTAACTTAATGCGTGAATCTTAACTGTATTAACCATATTAACTTAATCTAAAGTGTCAATTGTTACTGTAGGCTTGAGCTTTGATCTTCACAGTTTACCCTACAGAAAAATAGTTGCTCACTGATTTACCAAAACTACCACCACTCGTTTGGTGTAGCATAATCCAAAGCATAATACTGCTAAGAAGAGATGATCAGATGATTAGTCAGTTAACAGAATTAACATCGAGTAATTATTTATTGATTATGAATAAAAAACAATTTAAATTTAATTATCATCATTATGTTTGTAAAATGCAACCAAGAAACAATATTGCCAATTAGTACTTGTCGACAAACAATTTGGCAAAACGAAGGGGGCGATAACACTTCCACTATTTTTAGCTGTTTTTGGCAGACTATAAATTCAAATTTCGAATGACAGGTACTTTTTGAAATTGAAACTATAAATAGAGTGAGAATCAATTTGGAAAACATTAATATGAAGAAAACGAATGTGAGAATACTTGGAAAGTATGTTAAATCCAACATCAAAGCCATCTGGAAGACATTCATGAGCAGAGTAGTTTGTATGGTCAATTCGAGGACTTACAAATGAAAACAGGAGGTACTCCCCACTGCTGACTCAAGGGCAAGTGGATGAAAACCATTGATGTAGCAAGTACTCCCCACAGCTGATTCAAGGGCAGAGGGACCAAAACAAATGAAGAAGATCAATATAAAACACTGGACCTGTTGGAGGAGGAATACCAACATTTAAATGAAACACAACTACAACAACTCAGAGAGGTGCTGGAGAGACATAAATGAATATTCAATTACAGAGAAATAAGCGTGGGCCAGGTGATAGGTGAAACACACAAGATAATTACTACAACAAACAAGCCAATAAAACTGCCAGTGAGACAAGTGCCAGAGCAGATTAAGGATGAATACAATAGAATACTCAACGAATTAATTGACAATAAAATAATCTGACCCAGCAAAAGTCCATATGTGATGCCAACAGTGTTCATAAAGCAAGGAGAAAAGTGCAGACTATGTATAGACTTCTTGAAAACTGAATGAAGTAACAAAAAAGACTCATACCCACTTCCTAGAATATAGAGGATATGCTATATGAAGTGAGCAAGTATAAATATTTTACGTTGATAGATCTATGTAAAGCATATTGGCAAGTCAAAACGGAGGAAGAAAATATCGAAAAAACGGCGTTTATTACACCATATGGGCTGTATGAATTGATATACATTGCTTTCACCTTATGTAATGCACCAGCAATGTTCCAGAGATATATAACAAAAGGTATTGAAGAACAAGAAACACAAAATGGAAGAAGGTGTGAATGTGTATATCAACGACATCATTGTAACAAGTGACACTATAGAAGAGCATCTACAGAAGCTGGAAAGAACACTATCAATCCTAGAAAAAGCAGGCTTACAAATTAACAGCAACAAATGCAACATATTAAAGGAGAAGATTATATTCTTTTTATGAGTGATCAAGAAAGGGCGAATATGCATGAAAGATAATGCAAGAGACATTATCTGGAAAATAGAGAAGCCAAATAACAAAAAAGACATACAGAGGATAATTGGATTTTTTAATTACTATGGAACATTCATACCCAACATCATGGGAAAAACTGCCAAGATGACACAGCTAATGAGAAAATCAGTGCCATTTATATGGAATTGGCAGGAGCAAGAAGAACTAGATAACATAAAGGAGGAATTGGCAAAGCTACCATCACTAAATACGCTAAACTACAATGAAATATTCATTCTGGATTGCAATGCTAGCAAAGTAGCAATTGGAGCAACACTTGGACAAATGAAGAACAGCAAGGAGGTGCTAATACAGTTTTTTAGCCATAAACTGAAGCCAAGTAAGAGAAAACTATGGTTCAACAAAGCAAAAGTGCTTGCTCTTATCAAAAGCATCAAAAAATTCAGGAATTTAGGGTCTGCACGAGAAAACAGGGCCTGGCATGGCTCAAAAGTTCTTGGGAGATAAGTCAGGGATAGTATCAAGATGGATTGAGTACCTAAATGAATTCACTTTTACCATGGAACACTGAAGAGGGACATTGCACACTAATGCAGATTTTTGGACCACACTCCCAGAGTACCAAAGAGACACATCCAAAGAAGACAGTGAGAAAAAGCAGTTTCAATTCCTACCACATACAGAATATGAAGAACTGCCCAAAATAAACGTCAATAAGAAAGGACAAGCAGTATTTCCAATTTCAATCAAGGAAGAGATATCAGAAAATGAGATCACAGAAAAACAAAAAGATGATGTTATACTGAATGAGATCATAAGAAAGGTACAAGAACCAAGCCTAAAATTATCAAAGTTAACAGCAAGCTATTACAAATGGTACAAATGTAAAAGAAATAAGAATGGACTCCTATATGTGGAAGCACACAACAACAGGATTGCAATATCAGAATATTACAAATGAGACTTAATAAGAAAGGTGCATGAAAAAGCCCATCTAAGCATTATGCAAACAGAGAGTACATTCAACACAAGATTTATCACAATGGCAGTAACAAGAGTCACAGAGGAGATAATCAATAAGTGTACATGTCTCCTTAACAACAAACAGTGTTTTCCAATGCAGAGGGCACTGCTAGAGAAGATCATAGTAACACAACCCAATGAAATCATGCACATAGATCTAGAGATGCTGTCAAAAGATGAAGAGGGGTACCAACACTTACTAGTAATGGTAGATAACTTCACCAAGTATGCAAGAAAGATCTCAATGAAGCACATGACAGCAGACACAACCACAGAAATAGTAATGAAGGAATGGATCTTGAAGATTGGACCCATGGAGACAATAATTACAGATAAAAGGCCACAATTCAAAAGTAACCTATTCCAGGAAATGTCACATCTACTAGAAATAGTAAGTGAGAGAATGACAGTTTATCACCCACAGGTGAATGGCGCAGTGGAAAGGTTGAACAGGACACTGATTAAATTGATAAGAGTTACAACATCAAGAATAGGAGGTCATAAGTGGGGTGAGGTGATCAAAATGATCAAATACTTTTATAATACATCTGTACATTCAACGACTGGAATCACACTATTCAAGGCCATGTTTGGAAGTGAGGCAGCAATGCCACTATCAATGCAATACTTCAGCTATTGTTTTGATTATAAAGATAATCTTCAATCTTATGTGTTTATTGAGAAAAATACCTGTTTCACAGACGGTAAAAATAAACACGTTTGTTTGCAGTCTATTGTTTAAAATGTAACAAAGATGAAATCCCTTTACAATTATAAAAATGAATTCAAGAATAAAATATTTGCAAGTAGGAATTTTTATATGAAACATTTCAAGATTGTTTATAACATGTTTTGTTATTAGTATCGTAAATTAATTGTTAGCGTTTATTGATACACATATATACAAAACGTTTAAAAATACAAATTTTATATTATAAGAAATTGCTTACATTTTAAAATTTTATTGGTGTTCTTTATATTAAGAATTAAATAAATTACTGGTATATGACTTTTCCACGTTGAATTCAAGAATAAAATATTTGCAAGTAGGAATTTTTATATGAAACGTTTCAAGCTTGTTGATAACATGTTTTTGTTATTAGTGTCGTAAATTGGTTGTTAGCGTTTATTGATACATATACATACAAAACATTTAAAAGTATAAATTTTATATTATAAGAAATTGCTTACATTTTAAAATTTTATTGGTGTTATTTACATTAAGAATTAATAAATTACCGGTATATGACTTTTCCACGTTTATAGACTTACGTTTTTTTTCGACGTCAATCCTTTGTTTCAGTACTGATATACATTTATTTTTTCAATATGCATGCAAGAAATCAACTGATCAAATTAGTCAACAACATTGTAAAAAAAAACTGAATATTGTGTTAAAATTTGGTATTCTATATACTTAGTTTTAAATTGAAAGCATTGAAATAATAGTGAATATTAAAAATGAATTTCTTTGCGTATCCCTGGTAAGTGAAAGCAGGGTAAATATTTTAATGACGATTTTGTTTGATTTATAAATAATCACCCATCTTGTGTTCGATGGCTGTAAAATTCTGTAAAACGCTATANTATATACTTAGTTTTAAATTGAAATGCACTGAAATAATAGTGAATATTAAAAACGAATTTCTTTGCGTATCCTTGGTAAGTGAAAGCAGGGTAAATATTTTAATGACAATTTTGTTTGATTTATAAATAATCACCCATCTTGTGTTCGATGGCTGTAAAATTCTGTAAAACGCTATAAAGTACTTAAAGTTGTATCATAGCTTTTGAGTTTTTAAAATAAAAACTATACTTATTGAGAAAGTGTTAACATTCACATTTTCCTTCAATCAGTGAGTAAATTTTGATAATCGCAAATGAATACATAATACCGTTTAAATTAAACACGGATAGTTGTAAAATGATATTACACTTGCCCGCTAATTATTTACCACACATTTATGTATTTATGTGAACTCTAGTTGATGATTGGATCAAAATGAATTAAGTTATTTTTGATTGTTTTATATGCTAAAAGTTTGTAAAAACTAACACGTACTTTGAACACTTTTTTCAATTTAAAATTCGACAATGACTCCAAAAGCTGCTAACAAAGCTCTTAGTCAAAAAAATCTACAAAAAGATGAACAGTACAAACAAAAAAATTCGTTTTAAAGCCTATATTACCAAAGACCGTGTATTCTCTATAAAGACTATTGGTAAAGAAGTTCAACCTGACGAAGTAGTCAACAGTCTCAACGAAATTTCCTTATTTTACATTTTGTGTATTAGGTGTTAAAACAACTTAGGAACATTTTCTTTATATAGAAATAAAATATTTTTCAAGGCGATTTACTCATTTTATTCAAATATACATTTTCTATATCTCTCAATATGCAATTAGGAAAACCGGATTTTAACTCAATTTCCCAAATAAATGTTTTAAAATCATATAGAGATTGAGAATATTTAAAAATAAATTTGATATTGTTAGAGTTTCTAAATCATAGCATTGGAGAGAATGCCAATATATTTTGGATTTCCAAGTATTTTTTCCACTATTTGAGTGTATAAAATATGTATATTTATTACTCGATTTAGCTCCAGTTTTTTTGAGGTATTGCTATAAGTTTTTTACATCTGACACGTTTCCTTTTGTTACGGTTTCACTTGTACATGTTTTACCACAATTGACAAATATTCATTTTTTGCATAATGTTTTGACTTTGCATAAACCTCCAATTTACGTTTCTATATGCATAGATCTCGAAATCATCAACAAGTCTTATTTAAATTTTTGTTACCAAAGATATTAAATGTGTGAAATTTGTATATTATTTTGTAATCACATGAAACAAAGCTAGTAATATTAACTTTTTAAATGCAAAAATAACTTACATTATTGAATGAATTCAACCGTCACCATTTGAATCATTGTGAAAACTGAATAATGTGTTAAAATGAAGATATC
>CABFPE010000936.1:104458-117929 GCA_900660155.1 Hofstenia miamia | reverse complement strand
AAGGTACACATAATTAATTCCAGTTGAGCTGAGATGGTGCCGTGGACTCAACCATCATTGTATAAGAAGAGGAGCTGTGTTGTGGAGATCGGCTTCGGGCAGTGGCCCATGGAAGAACTGAAGAGGAAACATCATACCGCTCTGTCACCTAAACAGTGATAGTTAATACTCAATTATTTGATTAACATAACTAGTTAATAATAGAGGATGGTCTGATGGTTCAACAATTTGGTAACACCTCACCCGCGATTTACCGAGCACTCATTATCAGTAATCAGACACGGCGTAATAAGCTAGGTGGAGGATGTTACAAGAATATAACAAGAATTTAGAGAAACAACTAGATAAAACACTGAGAATAGTGAGAGTCCAAGATATACAGATAGTGATCATTGCAAGAACAACCCTTGTGGAACTGACACCATTTTTAGGCAATCTACAAATGTGAGTGGAAAACATATTCCTATGGGAAAAAATAGCAACAGAAACCAAGACAGCAGAGTTGATATGCCTTGACCTACAAATAGACTGTTGGGTAGCTTACTGCAGACTAATGGTGGATCCCTGCATAGCAATAGAGCTATGGTTACTCAAGGGACATGTTGAGAAACTGACATCCCCAGACAACATTAAAAAACCAATGCAAGAAATCAAAAAGTTGATAAGCAGAATAATAGTAAACAAGAGCCTGATGGGAAGGACGTCAAAGGTAGATATGGCAAAAATAACAGAGATAGCACCAGAAAAATAATGATATTTGATGAACACATGAGGAAATATATGTTGGGTGCTACTTCAGAAATATGACTGAGACAGGTTCAAACAGAACCTTCATTAACAACCAGAAAAATCATAAAAAGAAAAATCATAGATACCAAGGAAATAGTCAAAATAGTGAAGAGTAAAAATATACAAAAGATACTTGAACAGGAAATCAGAAGATATGAAAAAGAGAGCCTGCAATGCACATTTGTGAAGATAATTAAAAGTGCAGAAATGATGCAAAGAGGAGGCATTATGGTTCCAGTTGAAGTATGTGAAATGATAACAAAAACACAGAAAGAAATTCTCAAAGAGGAGGAACTACTAACATCAACACAACTGATATTATCCTTGAAAACACAATAACAGATTGAAATGGGGAGCCTCCACACCAGAGCACACAATGAAATGGATTGATACTGATGATGAGAGATTTTTGGTCAAAATATAGATAACAAAAGAATCAGAGGAGATTTGCTCCAGGAACTATCAGTACATAAAGGAAGAACAAACAGTTGCATTGATGAAATTCATGTTCATGGAGGCATTCACCAAAACAGAATTTGAAGAACTATTTAAACCATACAATCAATTAGCCATGGACATGGAATGCATCACATTGAAAATAGAAATAAAAGACAACATTCAGTTAAAAATGAGCAGAAGAGGACTAATGCAGATCTTTTGGGATATACTAAAAGACAGTAAAATGAACTACCCAGCCATGATTGGACTGGCAATGGCACCAACAACATCAGCAGATTACACAGAGATAGAAAAACAGATTAGAACGAAAATCCTCATCTGCACTCTGCCAGAAATGGTCTCTATCCTGATGGTACCAAAAAAGGTCAAAGTAGTGAAAACATTTTTACATGAATACAAGACTTACGTCCAGACCAAAGAAAAAGCTAAAGCAATAATCAACAGGGAGGATTATAAGAGAAAAAAGATATCATGCTTAAAAACAACAACAGGGAACATGTATACATTGAGGGAGTGATAACTCCCTACCAACTGCACACCCAAGGCAAACCCATAAATGAGCAAATGAAAGAACTAAGAGATGAAATAGATAAACAAACAATGAAAGCAATAATGCTATTCTCCAGAGTAAACAATGTAGTCTGGCTGGATCTCTGGGATGAGAAATATTGATTCTACAACATCATGAAATGAGTCAAAATAGAGACTATGATGAGACTAAACAAGAATGATCTGAATGTGATAACAGAAGAAGAAATCAGGGACAATATAAGCTCTTTTATAAGGATGTGGCAAACAGCAGAAGCCTCAGGAGAGTATTCACATTTTTCTACCCTAATACCACAATATGTGCAGACACACAAATGATGCTGATGATAGTGATAAAAGGCATCCATCTCTATAGAAAATTCTACAAGATCTTTTCAGCTAAGATGAATGAATTGTGAGAAATAACACCAGTCTCAGAAAACATCAAGGAAGCAAAGTTCCTACATTATCACAGTACTGTAACAACAGAGAGCGAGGCAGTCTCAAAAATGACAAGGCAACCTAAATTTGCAACAACAACTTGGAGTGATCCCTCAGCTGAAATGATCATAAGAAAAGCTGATGAACTAGTCCATGGAGAACAAGCTGTGCTAAAAATAACACAAGCTGAGTAGAGCATGTAGCATAATCCAAAGCATAATGCTGCTAAGAAGAGAAGATCAGATGATTAGTCAGTTATTACAATTAACATCAAATTAAAAAAAACAATTTAAATTTAATTATCATCATTATGTTTGTAAAATGCAAATAAGGAACAATATTGCCAATTAGTACTTGTCAACAAACAATTTGGCAAAACAAAGGGGGTGATAATGCTTCCACTATTTTTAGCCATTTTTGGCAGACGATAAATTCAAATTTCAAATGACAGGTACTTTTTGAAATTGAAACTATAAATAGAGTGAGAATCAATTTGGAAAACTGTTGAAGTAAATTCTTCAGAAATCTTATTCTTAGATTTAATTTGGTTTGCTTAATATTAATCAGTGTCAAGCTAAATGGTAGATGTATTAGTAGTGATCGAGTGATAGGGAGAGAAATTGCTCTAACCACATTGGGAGTGATTCAAAAACAAAATTTTTCTAATTAAACNATGAGCAAATGAAAGAACTAAGAGATGAAATAGATAAACAAACAATGAAAGCAATAATGCTATTCTCCAGAGTAAACAATGTAGTCTGGCTGGATCTCTGGGATGAGAAATATTGATTCTACAACATCATGAAATGAGTCAAAATAGAGACTATGATGAGACTAAACAAGAATGATCTGAATGTGATAACAGAAGAAGAAATCAGGGACAATATAAGCTCTTTTATAAGGATGTGGCAAACAGCAGAAGCCTCAGGAGAGTATTCACATTTTTCTACCCTAATACCACAATATGTGCAGACACACAAATGATGCTGATGATAGTGATAAAAGGCATCCATCTCTATAGAAAATTCTACAAGATCTTTTCAGCTAAGATGAATGAATTGTGAGAAATAACACCAGTCTCAGAAAACATCAAGGAAGCAAAGTTCCTACATTATCACAGTACTGTAACAACAGAGAGTGAGGCAGTCTCAAAAATGACAAGGCAACCTAAATTTGCAACAACAACTTGGAGTGATCCCTCAGCTGAAATGATCATAAGAAAAGCTGATGAACTAGTCCATGGAGAACAAGCTGTGCTAAAAATAACACAAGCTGAGGAGAGCATGTAGCATAATCCAAAGCATAATGCTGCTAAGAAGAGAAGATCAGATGATTAGTCAGTTATTACAATTAACATCAAATTAAAAAAAACAATTTAAATTTAATTATCATCATTATGTTTGTAAAATGCAAATAAGGAACAATATTGCCAATTAGTACTTGTCAACAAACAATTTGGCAAAACAAAGGGGGTGATAATGCTTCCACTATTTTTAGCCATTTTTGGCAGACAGAGTGAGAATCAATTTGGAAAACTGTTGAAGTAAATTCTTCAGAAATCTTATTCTTAGATTTAATTTGGTTTGCTTAATATTAATCAGTGTCAAGCTAAATGGTAGATGTATTAGTAGTGATCGAGTGATAGGGAGAGAAATTGCTCTAACCACATTGGGAGTGATTCAAAAACAAAATTTTTCTAATTAAACTTGGAAAAAGCAAGCATAGACACTTGTGAATTTTTCAAAAGATTGTGTAGCATAATGCTGCTAAAGAAGAAAGAAGATCAGATGATTAGTCAAAACTAAGATCGAATTATGATTATTGATTAAAAAACAATTTAAGTTTAATTATCAGATTATCTTTGTAAATGCAACCAAGTATTTATATAGCAAATTTGTACTTGTCGTTGAATTTGACCAAATGAAGGGGGCGAATTTGCTTCCATTATTTTTAGCCATTTTTGGCAGATGATCTAAATTTGAATTTTGAACAACATGTACTTTTTGGAAGTTAACTATAAATATGCAAGAAATCATTTTGGAAATTCTTTGAAAATCTTATCTTTAGAATTTATATTGGTTTGCTTATTTATACAGATTATCAAGCTAAATGGTAAATGCAGTAGTAGTGGTTTGGGCACATATTGGGAGCGACTCTAGGGTCCTTGATCCAAACCATGAACCTGCATTTATGTTAGCCGTACAAATGGGAGATTTTCTCCATTTAGTGACTTTTGATTCATTCATTTACATGTATTAAATAATAGATTTTGGAGATAAGGCTAGTAAGCCAATCATAGGTTATATCTATATTATATTATCTTGACTATGTAGGTGACCTATAAATAGATCAATAAATAGACCAAGCATGTATTGTTATCTAAATGTAAGTTAGGAAGCTGCAAGTAATTATCTATTGTATTATCTATATTAATTAAAGCAAATAGTTTTTTGATAATGGCTAAAGTGATATTTTTTAAGCAGCTAGTGACATTGCCAGGTTGCAAATTACAAATTACACACTACACATTGAGTTTAAGTCAGTTACATCCAGCCTTGAGGATTACACTGAGTTAGGATAGGGAACACATAAGTTACATTGTTGAGCTGAGACTTGGAACTACTTGATCAACAATGAAGGCATATGAGCATGGAGTGATTGAGAGATTGGAGTTGGCTGGAACCACAGTGGAAGACAAGTGAATCATGGGAGAAAGTTGAGAATATGTCATACCTAAATAGTATCCGATTAGTTAGAATTAATACTAATTAATAACAACCTATCTTATGTTGAAACAATCAAGAATCAGTGCATCCCTACCCACTTTTAACAAGAAGTAACATTTAAAAGAATAAATAAATCTATGTTAAGACCTTGTAGCAGATGCTACATTGGGCTATATTAATTTGATATTACAATGTTCAAAATAAATTTTTTTTTGTATTTTCTAGAAAGCCAAATAGGATATCACTAGTAATGGAAATATCACAATTCTTGGACCATGTCAACTCATTTCAAGAATTTACAATAATTTGTGAGGTCTGATTTATTCTAAAATCAATCTGGGAATAAGTCACTATCAGTATTCAATGCAGAATCATAACAAATGCATTTGTGATCAGAGGTGCTTAAAGATTCATGCATGTGATGACTAGAGTTGAACAGGATTATGACATCTGGAATAAATGTCTGGCTATCCCATACATTTTTTATTCTTTTCAGGATATCCCTTAAAAAATGCCAGATAGAACCCAATACTGAAACACTGAGTTCAAGTACTTTTTAATAACAAATTTGTTTCCAAATTGTACTTTAATTCAACATCAATCAAAATACAAAAGATTATCAGGTAGAAGCAATAGTTTTTCATATAACTTGGGCTTCAGACAATTGCATCACTTAGTCAGGATGTTGCTATGGGTACTGAAAACAAGCTCACTCAAGATATTTGCTGCAGAGTGCAAAAAATTTTCTAGAAACAGAATCGAGAATTGGTATTTCTTTATGGTCTTTCCTCCAATTGATGGGATCTTAGATATCCATATCTGCTGGCTTGATTTTCAAATGCATGTCAAACTCTTTATTCAAATTGGTAACTTAATAACCACTAGAGGTGGGCACTAGCCAACTACTATTGGCAGTGCCAACCCAATATGGTCAGTGGGGGTGGTGCAGTCAGCTGAGCCACATCTATAGAAATAGATTAGACTGTATAATATTATATATATATAAACCCTATAAGGCCTATTGCACTGTAAAAACCATATATGATTCTAGCAGTATTGTGAAACTATCTGCAAAAGGTTCATCATGTGCTTACAGGCAATATGAATAATAGAATATAACCTAAACTAAAATTTTTAGTAAAACAATAAAAAACCACATTTAACCTAATNTAAGTTAGGAAGCTGCAAGTAATTATCTATTGTATTATCTATATTAATTAAAGCAAATAGTTTTTTGATAATGGCTAAAGTGATATTTTTTAAGCAGCTAGTGACATTGCCAGGTTGCAAATTACAAATTACACACTACACATTGAGTTTAAGTCAGTTACATCCAGCCTTGAGGATTACACTGAGTTAGGATAGGGAACACATAAGTTACATTGTTGAGCTGAGACTTGGAACTACTTGATCAACAATGAAGGCATATGAGCATGGAGTGATTGAGAGATTGGAGTTGGCTGGAACCACAGTGGAAGACAAGTGAATCATGGGAGAAAGTTGAGAATATGTCATACCTAAATAGTATCCGATTAGTTAGAATTAATACTAATTAATAACAACCTATCTTATGTTGAAACAATCAAGAATCAGTGCATCCCTACCCACTTTTAACAAGAAGTAACATTTAAAAGAATAAATAAATCTATGTTAAGACCTTGTAGCAGATGCTACATTGGGCTATATTAATTTGATATTACAATGTTCAAAATAAATTTTTTTTTGTATTTTCTAGAAAGCCAAATAGGATATCACTAGTAATGGAAATATCACAATTCTTGGACCATGTCAACTCATTTCAAGAATTTACAATAATTTGTGAGGTCTGATTTATTCTAAAATCAATCTGGGAATAAGTCACTATCAGTATTCAATGCAGAATCATAACAAATGCATTTGTGATCAGAGGTGCTTAAAGATTCATGCATGTGATGACTAGAGTTGAACAGGATTATGACATCTGGAATAAATGTCTGGCTATCCCATACATTTTTTATTCTTTTCAGGATATCCCTTAAAAAATGCCAGATAGAACCCAATACTGAAACACTGAGTTCAAGTACTTTTTAATAACAAATTTGTTTCCAAATTGTACATCAATCAAAATACAAAAGATTATCAGGTAGAAGCAATAGTTTTTCATATAACTTGGGCTTCAGACAATTGCATCACTTAGTCAGGATGTTGCTATGGGTACTGAAAACAAGCTCACTCAAGATATTTGCTGCAGAGTGCAAAAAATTTTCTAGAAACAGAATCGAGAATTGGTATTTCTTTATGGTCTTTCCTCCAATTGATGGGATCTTAGATATCCATATCTGCTGGCTTGATTTTCAAATGCATGTCAAACTCTTTATTCAAATTGGTAACTTAATAACCACTAGAGGTGGGCACTAGCCAACTACTATTGGCAGTGCCAACCCAATATGGTCAGTGGGGGTGGTGCAGTCAGCTGAGCCACATCTATAGAAATAGATTAGACTGTATAATATTATATATATATAAACCCTATAAGGCCTATTGCACTGTAAAAACCATATATGATTCTAGCAGTATTGTGAAACTATCTGCAAAAGGTTCATCATGTGCTTACAGGCAATATGAATAATAGAATATAACCTAAACTAAAATTTTTAGTAAAACAATAAAAAACCACATTTAACCTAATAAAAAATATAATAAACATAATAAAAAGGCAATAAACATACAATCTCTACATTTTGTTTTTCACAATGTCATAGTTTTCATTAACATAAAGAAGGTGCTTAAAATTAAAAACACTGAGCTGACTTTTTCAACTTGTGATGGCTAAACCAGTATTTCATTTGTCTTGATAGAGTCTTAGTTATCAATTGGCTCAGCCATCTAAATTTACCAGTGACTGGCTGACTTGACATAAGTCAGCAGAGGCAGCTTAGCCAACTGGAACCCAGTTCTAATAAGCAGTGTGTTCATCACCACTGTAAGCAAAGAGTTGTCACATACAGTAACTACATCATTGTCAATCACCTTTTTATCAGTTCTTTGCATTTATCTAAATATTGTGCATTCAAAAATTTTTTGTTGAAGTGGGGATCATGGCAAATTACAGCACAGCATTTGACAGTGCAGGTGCATGGGTGCAAGTGCCCTGGGGTTTAATAAGCAATTGCTAAAATAACTGATTACCACTGTTGTAAGTTATGTACAATAGATACTTCTGCAATCTATAATACCCAGAAATCACCAATGAAATGGAACATGTTTTGGCAGAAAATTTTCTTGATAATTGCTCAACAGGAGCAAACAGTTCAATGATCTTTTGCAAACTGTCCATTGAACCTGTGTTGAATTTACATATCAACATCAGTGGTGCATAATGCAAGTGTTGCATGATTTTCATGGACACTACTCTTTTAGACATCATGTACTTCTCAAGCATCCCAGCATTGCATAGGGTGGTAATATTCCTAGACTCATTTTGTAAATGCCTGCATTACATTCCTGATGTCATGCTTAACAACCTAAATTTCAATTAAACCTCAAGGCTGACACTGACACATGGACTCTCCAGTACAAGGAATACTATTTGTGTGATTTTCCATCTGTTAAACAAAAGACCCCAATACTCCAGTAAAGCAAGTATTTAAAATTATACAGCCTAATGGTCTGGGACCATTGTACATAAGTACATTATCAGCATTGTTGGACAGGGTTGAAATTATTTCCACTGAGTGGTACAGTTTTCAACCAATACTAGCATTTTCAAAAAATTTGGCACATTCATTTGGCAATAGAAAGTGTAAAATGAGCACAATGTCTCAACAATGTCTTAGTAGATCAGATATTTTGAACTCAACAGTGAAGGCTGAATTTTGCTATGTTAAGTTCATTATGTATTTATACTATGCCTGTCAAATTCAGTATGGTTTACAAGTACTAATTAAATCAAAATTCTGTATATATAATAATGCTTTAACTTGGATTGGGATGTCCCTCAAAATGTAAATGTCAGGAATAGGACACATAGTATTGGGCTTATTTCTTAGATTGCAAACAAAAATGAAAATTACATTGCTCTAGAAAGATATTATGTGGTCAGTTAAAATTTGTTCTATTGTAAAACATGTGAATAACAACTCCCCAATTTCATTTCCCCAAGTTTGACATCACCAAAAATTTAAAACCAATAGAGACACAATTTCAATGAAATTGTAGTTATAGTCTATATGTAGCTCACAGAATGGACTTTTCACCCAATGGAATGTTTCACCCAATGGATTATTTGCCCAATACATTTTTTGCCCAATAGAATATTCACCCATTGAATGTCTTGTCCAATACAATAGCAACATTTTAACATGTCATATGCATGTTATACCATAGTCATAGTCATGTGTAAATATTATAAATGAGTACATAAAAGCATGCCACTAAGAAAGTAGTGGAAATTGATATTAAATCAATACAAGTTAATAATTTTATTCACAATTTTAATTGTACAATGATTAAAAATTTAAACAATCTTATCTTAAGCTGGAAACTGCTAAATATTCATTAATTAACTAATTGCTTTTTAATTATATTTTCTCTTCTATCCTAAAGTGTATCTTTGAGGAACTTTATATAGTTTTTCAATGCTGTATGCTTGGGCTTCACTATAATTGTTCTTTATTAAATTTATCTGGATATGATATGTCAAGTATATATAATATATAAATCTATTCATAGCATGGGTTTATGTATATGCTTTATATAAATTTACAAATATTAAAAATTTGAAGAAAGCATATATTAATAAATTGTATATGTAATGCAATGCAATTATTGCAATTATTGATTCAGTAGGATTTGAAACTACAATTTCTGTATGCAGAGTACAGCTGTGTTACTCTTACACTACAAATCAGAATATCAATCTTAAGCACCTCCAAGAAGAATTTGCTAAGACTGACTATTGTTAATTCAATCAAAACTGTGTTCAAAAAATAAATAAGAGGAAATTTGTAGATCTTTCACACTACCCAAGAGGTTTTACAAAGGCATGTTAGGCTTTAATTAAAAAGAGCATATAATATTTAAAATCACTAATACTTCAAAGCTGATTGTAGCTATCTAAAATTTGTATTTTGATATATGTTTAACCCACAAAAAACAAAAACCCATATATTTAAAAAAATCTTGGTTATTTATTGGGTGAGACAATTATTTGGTGAAAGAGTCTTTGGCTAAGAAATTCCTTTGGTCAAAATATTATTAGACCAAAAATTCATTGGGCGAATAGTAAAAATTGGTGAAAGATCCAATGGGCAAATTATTACATTAGGCAAAAAATGTTTGGGCAAGTAATGCATACACTATAATTATAGGTTCATATCAATGTTTTCAAAAGTCAAAGTGCTCAAAACACTCTTAAAGACATTAATTTTTTTAATATTATAACTTATACAAGATAAATTAACAACAACTTTTTATTCATAACAATGTTTTACAATTCATATTCTAATTCTCTTAGCAAATTGTCAAATGTAGGCATCATTAACAAAAAACTTAGTACTACTATACTTATAGCATTTTTGTCATTGTGTTTCAACTTTGACATTTGCAATTAAAATAAGTCATTCATATAATATTTAAGTTATTTCATTGTTAATAAGAACAATAACTTTAGGCATTAAATTTTTGTTTATGAATCCTATATTGATTTCAAACACTTTGACTGGCACTGTAATTATGTATTTGAATAGAATTAAAATTTATTATGCTCATTACTTTTGTAGTCTTATACTTTATTGTAATTGGTAGCTAAAATTTAACATTCATTTGTTTTTTGTTTTGCTAATTTTTATTATGTATCTGATAGATTTCCTGAGCAGATAGTTTTTTAGGTGAGCAACATTTTCTAGTCCTTCTAGCAGTCATTAACATTTGTCTATTAGTTTCCAAATGTTGAATGTAATTTTTGTATACATATTTTACTGTAAATATAGAATTCACCTGGTAAAATGAGTGGAAGTCAGCTCTCTCATACACCCCTGCATTAAAAGCAGTTAATACTTTAGCATATTACTTAAGGGGGACTAGGAATCTGTAATCATTGTAATAATACATCACATTGATTTACTATTTACAAATACAATAATACAGAAATTTGCATCATTCAGATGTTGAACTAGTCACTAATATTTCTGATTTTTTATTTGATATGCTTACAGATATATTCCAGGTTTTTTGTTTACAAAAATAAAGAAGCATTTCAATAAGCAGATGTGACAGGATTCAAACCTGTAATTTTCTATATTATAATGGCTGTGTTGTCTTATACTACAAATCTGTAAAGTATTTTATAAAAATTGATAAGCTAACAATATTATTAGCCCATAGTAAATATGACACACAATCAAACTAGGGTTTATAAATGTATTATGAAAGTACATAGCACATGGCATATTACTACAAATCCTTAATTATCAGGCTAGATATGAATAATTTTCATTTTGTCTTTTTAGAAATATATTCATTTTTTATATATTTTCAATTCTAAATATTTTGACATTTGATATGAATACATCCAAAGTAATTTCCAATTTGATAGATTTCCATGCAATGTAATTTCTATGGACTGCCAGTAGTACTTCCACTATATGTTTCATGTTTTATGAATGAGTATTACCAATTATGACAAATTTTAGTTTAGTAAGACAGTTTCTTAGAATAACTCTTGTTTAGAAGCATTGTTAAAGATTCTTAATGTTCTTCAGAAAGCACAAATAGCTTATGCACATAAAAGATTAAGAATTAACTGGAATGTATAAATAAACAATTTATGAATTGCAAAGCTTAATTATGAATGTTTAAAAAATCCTTCCTTGTAAATTGCATGTAGAAGGATTCTTGATACATGAATTGAGTCTATTAATCTTCACTATCTTAAAAAATATATAATAAAAGTAGAAAGTAATTTTTGTTCAATAACTCATGATAAGAGATAGAAAATCTCCTACTCATAACTGAGCAATGCTGATTTTATTGAATATTTGTAGTGACAGTTAAATTTTTTAATTATAGTTTAACAAAGGCAAATAATTCATCACTTATGTTTGCAAAGTCTTGCCTTCTAGCACTTTATTCACCAAACAACTATCTGGTGTTGAACATTTAGACTGATATTAATGATTGATGCTGTTATGTGCATGAGCCTTAATTTTTCCTCAATAAATGTAAAATTTTGTAAATTTATTGAGAGTTTGGGAAACTCATTAAATGTGCAAAAATCTGATGCCTATATATACATTGGTGGAATTCAAACAAAAAAACAATTTACTTTAATAATAGAAGCCTTTGCAAAAAACAGGCATGATTTTCTCAAATAGCATTTGACATCTGTTGTAGAGTGTTCAACACTTTGGCAATACAACTACATAATAAATGGAAATACATGCTTACATCCCCCTGTTTGGTCAACACCTCATACACATTGCAGACAATATCTTCAAATGTCTTTCATTCATTTCAATAATGTATTTACATGGTGAGGAGCTGACCTTGTGCTCAGGGGTAATTAAACATTGAAATGTACCACAATCCTGATTTTGCTGCAACTCTACAAAACAAATTCCCTGTCTTTGTAATTTGGGTGCATTGAATTCCTTAATTTAGTTTTTGCAACCCCTGGTTGACTATAAATCGCGGATTTGGAAAAAAAGATGTAAGCATTGTCACTTATCATTGGCAAATTTATTGAAGTTGCTTTTATCATAACTATACTAAAAGTATTGTGAAACTTAATTAAAGCTTAATTTAGAGCACTTTTTTAAGATTAGTGTACTTATACATTAAATAAATCTCTTAAATCTATAAATAAATATTAATGCTTAATGTAAGTGTTTCCCAAGAAATTTCCAATTACTTAGGAGGTCAGAAATGACGTCAAACCCTGTAATGGGATTAATACAAAAGGGGTAATATTAAAAAATTTAAGAAATTTTAAAAATTGGCAACCATTTTTTTGAAAATTTCCAATATGACTTATACAAAAATTAAATATTTTTAAACGCTTCAAAATTTAGTGAAAATCCTCCATTTCTCAATGCTCTTTGACCTATATTGGAAGAATGATGAATTTTTAATGTCGAAAATCATTTTAAATTATTCCGTGTAAAATGAAAGTTTGATCTGATCAGAAGAAATGAATTTAATTTAGTATGGAATGGAGGGTTACAGTTAAATTTAAAATTAGAAATTGTAGTTATTTGAGAATCTTGAGATACAGATCCTTTAATGACCACTCCTATATTGTTTGTATATCGGTATAATACTACATATTTCCTGTCTTTTGCTTTAAGAAAATTGTAGGTTTTCAAATTTGTATAAACTGATTTATATCATGTGAACTTCTTAAAGAGTTTCCTACAATTACAATTGAATGTTTCAAATATTCAATGTGCTATCTATACTTGTAATAATAATAATTGAAATAATTATATTAATAATAAAATTGTATTAAATCGATTCATCTAATACAAGTAAATCTATAATAGCATTGGGGA
>CABFPE010000936.1:92021-104453 GCA_900660155.1 Hofstenia miamia | reverse complement strand
CTTCTTAGTTTCCTACAATTACAATTGAATGTTTCAAATATTCAATGTGCTATCTATACTTGTAATAATAATAATTGAAATAATTATATTAATAATAAAATTGTATTAAATCGATTCATCTAATACAAGTAAATCTATAATAGCATTGGGGAGAACAAGGCTTATATACAGAAAATTTAGCTATTTGAGATGGAATTGTTTTAATATTTTCAGAAGGTATACAAACACAAGTACAATCGCGCTTCACACACAACGAATATAAGGCTTGGAAGCAAAGTTACTGGCTATACTAATTCCAAGAACTTTCAATTTATCGACTCTTGATTAATGGCAATAGGTCTGGCATTAGTTCTCCTTTAAGCAAGAAGTTCTTGCGAAATGGATTCACAGAGCAAAAATTACTTCTATCACCCTAATCCAGTAGCAATGTCATCTCGTATGTTTTTGCACGAAATTGTTACCGTCATCAGCCATCTTAAATACACTTCTTTAACTACGTTTGTCATAAGTCGAAATTTTTGAAACATTGAGGGCTGCCCACTGTACATTTGGGACATCTTGATGTGATTGAATAGAATGTGATTGCTGTCCTTTCAAAAATCAAGAACTAAAATGTGCCCAAGAGCTTATAGGCCGAACAGTTATATGCTTTTGAGAGATTTATTGCTACAACTGGCGTAGTTATACTTAAATCAACCAAAAAGTCTGTATGAATATTCTTAATCTTCTTGAAATCATATAAACAAAAAGATATGGCCTTATTTATGTTTGTTACGGGTTTTCTTTAGCTCATATCAGGGGTCACAACTACTTTTTAAATATTTCTATAAAAACTATTGAGAGAGGAGAAACTACATTGACTGTCAATTGAGTAGTGTAGTCGCGGATTAAGTATCTTAGTATAGTTGTATCTTAGTTATGTTTCAGAGCCTTACCAAGGTTAAATACATTTTTAGTATGGAAGGCGTATTTGTCAACGAGGCTGCACATTGAAACGATGTGGGGTGTTACTATTTCGCCAATAACAAATTTTTAGGCAATTTTGTCTGGGTTTGACCAAGTGTTTCAGATTCATCTTGAGGATTCTGTCATTCATAAAATGCTGTTTCACAAAAATTCAATAACCATACATATAAAAACTCTAATCCACATTCGCACATGTAGTTATTTGAATATTCTATTTCCCATGAGCAGGTGATAATTTAACTGATATATTTCAGCACTGTTTTACTCGGCAATATACACGTTGAAAATTTCATATACTGCCTCATTTGGCCATTTGAATTTCAAGGACTTACTTGTGGTTCTATTATAATGAATTTTCTTCATTCTTAAATGTATGATAGACATTAAAAAATCACAAAAGTAACTTGCTGTTAATTGAGCGTTTAGAAAATATCGCATGCTTAATTAGCTAGTGTTAGCAGGCTTGCCCAACTGAGTTATCATATACTATAAATTATTGGGAATACCTGTCTTAATCTCATTTTTACATATTACTACGATTCATATGCATTCTATGTAATCATGGGTTTTGAATTGGCCAAAATGTCATACAGGAAAATCTAGTCGATACCAGCTACTAATGTTATAGCATTTATTAATAGTCACCACTAGAACGTTTCAAATATGGTCGTAGTTTTCGAAAAAACATTTTCTAAACATTGTTTTAAGTAGGCATGCTTATGCGTTGTAGGAATTTCATTGATATTTCTAAGTGCGGGAGCAGGAAAGAGTGCAAAGCTAAAATGACTAGTTTCTATATTACGTGTGATGGTTTTGCAAGTAATGAATAAATTATAAGTCAATAATTTAGAAAATCTTAAACAAGAAACTCAAAAATGTGCAAAATATAGGATTAATATACATGAAAATCAATAGTAAAAATTTCATGTTTGTTCTAAACTACTTTTTTTAGTTTGAAAAATTGCAGACCATTATAATCGATCTTTGCTATAAAAAAATATCAAAGTCAAACAAGACTCAATTCTCAACATTTCTAACTTGTATTCATTGTTTTAGGTTTATGGAATCAAATGAAAACGTCGTTACTTTGAAAGAAATTCTTAAAACAGAAGGTGAACTTGAAGACGCCGCGCAAGCTTTACTTGGGCATAGTGATACAGAGAAATGCACCTTCGTAGATGTAATAAGCATTTTAACTTATATTATAAGTTATATTTTTAGGTTGAATCTCACATACATTTAATTTAAAGTTATTATATTTATCAATCTCCTATTATAAAAGTCTATATTTTCAATTAAACAAAGTGTTCGAAAGCTAGCAGTGAAAATTTCATGTTAATAATTATACGCAATAATTTTTAATTCAGTTATTAGTTGTAATGTAATTCTTTAGGGATATATAGATAGACAACCTTTGTATTCATGTCTTACTTGTGTCAAAGAAAATCAACTTGCTGGAGTATGTGTCGGCTGTAGTTTTCAATGTCACGATAAACATGATTTGGTTGAAATATACACAAAAAGGTACATTTATTTATTATTGTGATTTCTTATTGCTGCTTAGAGATTTCAAATGCGATTGCGGAAATTCTAAAATGAACAACAACTGCAATCTCATCAAAGTAATTTTTGTTTTTCTAAATATTTATATGGTTTTTAGAAAAACAATAGCACGAATGAGCGCAACAAATACAATCAAAATTTTAAAGGTCTGTATTGCACGTGTTCTCGACCATATCCTGATGAAGAGGGAGAGGTAACAAAATCTGTTTTAAAATTAATTCCTTGTTTTAAATTGCTTAACCTGAAAACTGCTAGCATTAAATTATGTATTTAAAGGTATGTTGTCCATGATATTTTGTGTGATTTTAATTGAAACATTTGAATTTAAAGTCTAGTAAAAATATTGTGTGCACAATTTCCTCTAACTTGTAATCAATTAGAAATTTGTTAGTATGCTGAAAATAATAGTTTATCGATGTTTGATACACCTTTTTCCGTGTCATAAGTTTATAATTACCATTGCATATATTTTTCAAGTTTATACATGCATCTTTAGAATGACGAAGATATGTATCAATGTATAATTTGCGAAGACTGGATTCATACGAATCACTTGGGTGTTGATGAATTCGATTCGTCGTTTTCGGAACTAATATGCATGTCATGTAGCAAGACTAAATGCGAGATATTATTCCCCTATTTTTGCCATTTTGAATTTGGTATTTATTTGTTTTATTGCAAGGAAGAACTTTTCGTTTAGGGAATATATTGTCATGTTCCTACAATCTTGAATCAAAAACGACTAAATGCAAATTAGATGCTCTTAAATCGGAATGTAGGTGCAGTGTAGAACGTAATTTGTCTTCGATGTTTTTCCCTGAAGAGTGGCGACTGCAAATTTGTCAATGTAATAGTTGTAAGGTATGATTAATGGATTTCTTCCTTTTAATTGTTTATACTGTAAATTTACACTAGACCCAGTTCATATATTGTTTATATTTTTGGAAGATGTTCTGTTAAATATTATTAAATCTTTACATTGCGTTTACGCTTCAAAATTTCTTTTAGTTCATATTTTATAACTGATTGTCATATTAGTAGACATGATAATGTAATGTAGTTAGGCGTACTTTTCTTTTTTGAGAAAGCTTTATTTTTGCATAACAACCTTATAGCTATCCAATTGCTGCAGTAGATTGTTGTTACCATTCATTCTCATTAACCTTGGCATTCCAGCATAAGGTTAAAGCGAGGATGTCAGCGTCTTGTATTTTTTAAATTAATCCGAACGAATTAATGTTATATCATATCCCCACTGATCAATTAAAAATATAATGTATTGGTATTAACACGATGCGTAACAAATAGCCAATTCGATGCTTTTCTATCATTCCATTTGTAATTTAACTCCTTTGTCAACTCCTTAATTGCAAGTTGATACAATCATTTGTTAAATTCTAGGGTTTTCTCTACTGAATTACAGTTACAATATATTTCGCGAATTTTTTAATTTTTGTGTTTTTCTGATTTATGGTATTTACTATCGTTTCTTGCAGTTAACGTTCACATGAAAGTGTTCTTTATTGAATTCCTATATTAGTTTCAACTACTTATTTTGTCAATTAATATATGACAAATTGGACTGATTTTATCGCATTGTTTCCAATCATGCTGATGAGGATTTCATCTATATTTAATATTTAGGAGGTATATGAGAAAAATGCGTTTTCATTTATTACCAATTGGAATGACTCTTTAACTGTTTTCGAAAGTAAATCAAAAAAGACTGATGTTGATGCTAATTTCGCGCAAGCTTTTCATCAGATGAGTAGAACAACTCAAGTTGAGTTAATCTATGGTAAGTTGAATGGATTTTTAAATCCTTTTATATTTATTTATTCTTTTTACCTTTTTGAGTTTTGACAAGAGTTGGCCCCTGCGGGCCTGTTATCTTGATTATATATATTTTGCATTAGTATTCCTTGAATAAATAGCATGATTATGAAATACTAAAAGCTACTAATTAAAATAATTTGGTATAAATTAATTCCATAGAATAGGCAATTGTGTAAAATTGAATATTAAGGCAGTAAAAATAGTTATTATTACGCATCATTCCCCTTTCAACCCGCCTTGAAAATACGTCCTGCTTCAACTCTGGGCTTAACTCTGAAAATGTACTCAATTGATTTCAAGTTTGTTGCAACAAACCTTTCCAATCCTAGTATATGTCGATCTGAATTATTCTTCAGTCTTAAAATTTGTAATATGACATTAAATGCAATTAGAGAAACAATTGTCCATTAGATTGTGTGAATGCCAGTCGGGTATTTGAATGTTTTTCTTATTATTTTAAATTTCAAATTGTTTATCCGATGGTTTATTTTTGACATTAATAAGTTTTACAATTTTTCTTTCATAACAATGGCCTTTCATCCTACTTAGCCATTTTATCGTATTTTAATGATTGCACTGCTCCGCTGTGATAGATCGCTTAGACGTGTTTTCTGTCATCCAATTTTACTGATTATGCACAGTACAATGATGCAGTAAGTTTTCCTTGCAGGGCAATTTTTGTCCTAAAAAACTTAAGTCTTTTGATCATAAAAAATGATCAACAGCTAAGAAATTTTGACCTTTCTTTAAGCTAATGATGAAGTTAAAACGACTCTGAAACTGAATATGCATGGCTGGAAACTTGTTATAAAGTGCGGTTTATATATGTCACCATTTTATATTTATGGTTTTCGATAGAAAAATGACTATATTTTCCTAAAGGTTTTCAGAGCTATAAATATCTTTCTTGAATAGTGATATTAAAACATCTAGTTTGACTTGAATTTAAATTTTTTAATTTAAACATTTTCACAAAAATTATAGAAATTTGCTTATTAAATATTCAAGTTCTATCTTATTTTGGGTTAAAAATTATAATTTCACCTAACACATTGTTTTAGACTTTTTGACCGTAGAATCATTCTAAATCATTGAAAAATTCGCGTTTTTCATATCTAAACAAATTTTTTAATATGTTTTTGGACGAAATCGCATTTTCACTTTTACGCTTCCTGCTTGTGGTGAAATAATAATGAATTAATGGAGTAGTGTTTAATTTGAAGACCATTTGAAATTTCAAACAAAAACAATGTTTTACAAGATTTTATGTGCGCTTGAAAATTATAAGATTGTAAATATATATTTTATTAATATCAATTTGAAACATGTATGCCGTTATTGATTGTTACATTTTTAGGATACAATGATTTGAAAGAAGAAATGTCTAGTTTTTTTAATTCATTTGCTGAAAAAAATCAGGTATTTTTTTAGTTTTCGAATTTAAATTAACAATTTCTTTCTCGCTTTTTTTATAAACGCATTTACCATCTATAGATAATGCTATCCAAAACTACTTCAATTTCTTAGTGGTGGTACAAACGATTAACCAAGCTGTTGTTTTTAGTTCAGTGGGGAAAGATGTTTGCTTATTAAGTAGAATTCAATTTTTTAAATTATGAAATTAAATTGTGAGATTATTTACCAGTTTAGATAATAACAGTTTGCCATTTTTAATAAAAGAAAAATACATTCAAAAATTCGTTTTAGTAAAAGTGTTACCAAGTGATAAGTGTTTGATTTCCAAGCTGTCAGTATCACTTACTAAGAAAATCAACATAAAGCAGCTCCTACTAAAACAGCTTCCTTTTTAATAGCACCTAGTAAGCCCGTTCAATTTGATTTTCTAGGAATATACTTTATAATACTTCTTGTATGTTCCAAGTACTATTTTAATTCAGCAGTCCAGCTTGACTAAAAATTGAATAAATCATTGAAATGCTCTATAATTTATAGTTGAACAGTAAAATGAATTTGAACTTTAACGCCAATGATGAATATTGAGATGACATGCGATGCCATTAGTGTTGGACAGGGTGGAAAAAATTTGAGTGAACAGAGAGCATGGAAGAACGTCTGGTGCAAGTTGTGATTGAATTGTAGACAAGTATTAAGTATAGATTTCCCAATGGTAATAAAAGATTAATAATTTTACAGATTTTCTCTTGTCACTCCCGGATTTATTCTAAAACCACCGTGAGTTTCAAAGCTGCCTAACTCTTTTCCAATAAAACCTGCATTAAGATCGCCACATGTGGTGATATCGTAATCACATTTGATTAACCACTTCTCCACATTATATATTAAAAAGTTTAATATAACTTAATATTTTACTTCAGACTGTGCTAATTCTGAATACGTATCACCTTGATCCCATCTATAACATCAAAGAGAATCATTATATGATTAATATCAGTCCCTTAGCGAGGGTATGAATATCTAAATGCAATGTCCTACTTGATTCGCGGGTTCGGATTGCTACACAATTCAAATTTGAAAATTACCTACCACCCAACTCCTATCATTAATGTCATTTGAACATCTCAAACACCAATCAATGTAAGGTGTTACAAAGAAATTACCTTTTTGAGTGTCATTACACTATAGTATATTTTAATTTCGTTGTTTGTAATTGTATTCTGACATATTGGCAGAATGAAAATTTTTTGAATTCATATTTACCAAAAATCTATTACGTAGCTGAGATTTAACAAATATTCTGAATATTTTATATAAATCTTGCATAGTTTATAACTTTATTAGTGAGGATACAAGGATCTATTTCAGTATATTTTTATTACATTTAGAATTTATTTGCAGTATAAGAAATTTAGGTAATCACAGAAAACCATGTAAAAGAATTTTTTTCTTCACTCAACGCTAGTAAACGAAGAAAGTTATCACATATGCCACCAAGCTCTTGTAAATGATTATTTTTAACTGTAACTATGATGTTTGAATACGTTTTGTAGTTGATAGTGAAACCTTGAGAAAAAATTCTATGTTATAGTATTTGGTTGAAATAATGTCTAAGCATGTAAATCATTTCTTCATTATTGTCTTATTTAAAACTTTTGTAGGCTTCAGAAAGTTTCCTAATGTATCCCTAATCCAAATATATAAATAATCTAAGAAATAAATGCAAGAATTAAGCATTCCTTCTTTGAGACTTCATTTCTTTTTAGGGAGGTTAATGAGTGCATTTGCTAATTCAAGCAAGTGCTGAATGAATTGTAAATTCTCAAGTTGTGAATTGCTTTTGCTAACAATGCTATCCTCAAACATTCCGACTGATTTAGTATTTGTAAACTTGTATTACATTGCAGGCTTGCTGTTGTGTCATTTAACAGGCACAACACAACGCAATAGTCATAATATCTAAAATCAATATCCAATTGGACTACATGTGATAATGACTTATTTTAGCACATTAAGTAGATATATGAAATTGAGACCAGCAAGAATGGGACCAAATCTCACATGACTGTGTCATATCTGAGATAAAGTGTGTGTGGTCACGTATGTCTCTATTTTGAATACAACTAAAGTAAGCAGTCATTAACAATAACAGTTAAATGCATTTGATTACTAAGCTGTTGCATAGTTGTAACACAGTTTAGATCAAGCAGGGCTAAAATTAATTTCACAATTTGATCATATCTTTCAATAGAAACACTTGAAATAGAATTGCATATTTTGCAGTGAGGAATATAAATACATGTAAGTTTAAAATACATTTATTTCATTTCTATAGACATTTAAATTATTTGCATTGAAAATCTCAAGCAGAATCCTACTATGAGCTGTTAAATATTTTAAAAATTCGAAAATATAGGACAGTTTAGAACATTTTAAATGTATGATTCAAAAATACAGTAAAATAGGAAAGGGAATGAATATTTTTGTTAGATTCCCACATTTGTAGTATTTTCTATGGAATTTGCATTTTTGCTTTAGCTAATATATGAAAAGATTTTTTATTACGCCCGTTTTGTTTAGAAAAACTATAATCTGTAGAAAGAAAAAAGTACTATTTGATAAGAATGATTAATGAATGTTAAAGTCCAATATTCTCATCAAGAAAGATTTCCAATTTCTTCTAATAAAGTTAATAACCCTATGCAAATGAGGCGCTCAAATACTTTTTCTGAATCTGTACTATTGAAAATATATTAAGCTTTTTCAACAATGTGATAGCTAAAACCAAGAAACAATGCAAAGTTTACTCATTTGTAAATTTTTCTTAGTCCAATTCAAACTTCATGCCTAAAATTCTTAAGTTGAAAACAATTGTAGACAAATTTATAAAAAGCATTTTATATCAGCTGTTTTTTCTAAGGATATAAGTTCTCATTAATATTAATAACTCATAGGGTTTTACTTTCCTTAGTTACAAGGAATAAATATGGCGCTTACCAATTTCTTAATAAATTTAATAAAAAACACATTGTATATGGTCTGATTTTGGAATGCTGGATTTTTGTGCCACACAACATGTATATTTGTAAACAACGCATGTCTGATATTTTCTATACTGGCGGAAGAAATTATGATTCTGTGCAAATGTAATTCTGTTCATTACTTATTATTAATTTGTGTGAACTTGAATAAATTTTGAAATTATAATTTCTAATATTTAAAAATAATTTAAACTTGTTTTATTAAATTATATCATTTGAAATTTTTTTAAAACTGCAATGTCGAATGTTTTTGAAAAACTACTTGGGTACATATAATTAACCCTAGAATGCATAATCTGGACAATTGACCATTTTTGAAAATATATTACTGAAATGCTGATTGAATGAGCACAGTAGGTTGCAAATTATGGAAGTCTATTTTATATTGCTTAGTAATTACAATAGAATTATTTCATATTACCTCCCAATCAAAATATATTTTGAAAAATTAATCATGTTAGTAGTTAAGACAGAGTGAAGGAGGCTACTTTGTGACACCCTGAAGTTCTAACACCTGTGGCTATTTGTCATATGGAAGTATAGTTATTCTATTGGTCGCCATCTAGTGACGAAATGTTTTTCACAAAATTAAATTGAGCGAATTAATTTTTGATAAAATCTTTATTTCTAGCATTTGGGCAAAGTGATATAATTGATGACAAGAAATGTTTTTGAAAAAATTAAATGCATTTTTTGTTAATATACATGACATTGTTAGCTGACTAATTGGGTACTATGATAATACATTGTTGACTAATGAATAATGTTCTTATCCGTAAAAACTACCATGCGTTTCTAATGATTAACAATCAGTGTAATTTAATTGGTTTTTTGTATACATTACATGCAAAGGGATACATTTCGTTTTTTAAATACACTGCTATTTCATTGTAAGAAATTCCCTACGTTTCTAATGATTAATATCTGCAATTGTAGTAGTTAATTCGTTTTCACCAATGTTTCCTATCTGTAAAAAATACCAAACAATTATTTCCCTTTTCACTATTATCCAACATGGAAAATGGAAAAAATATTCACCATACTTAAACATTATAAGCATATATATAAAGACTTACATTATAAATGCAATTTCGTTTTCTGAAAAATTATACATTTAAATATTTTATTTGCATGAACTAAGTACAAGTTGTGCTAATAACAAAAATATAAAAAACAATAATAAAAAATAAACATAAAAACGTCTTTCAACATTACTAAAAAATAAGTTCAATGATCCATCCTGTTTGAAATCCAAGCTTTGTGTATTGTGTTTTTTATTTTTCATCAAAATGAGACATTCTGCATTTTTCAAAAATGAGTTTAAATATCCGTCATGTTTGAAACTAAGACTTTGTTTAATGATTCAATTTTGCAACCAAATGTTTAATTGATTTCACCCGTAGATATGAAGTAATTGGTTATGAAAAAATCAATATAGAGGTTCTTAGTTTCATTAATAGCTTGGTGTTGANCATTGAGACGAGATATTAGTTTATCACAATGATGCTTGAATTTTAGGTTTGTCTGAAAAGTAATTCCTAAAATGTTACAATATTCAACACATGAATAATTTACATTAGATGTATCACATAGGCATGTGCTACGATTACTAAATGAAAATCGCATCAATTTTGTTTTGGTTTCATTTATCTTTAGATTAAAATTTGTTGCCCATTTTCTTATTTCATAATCAACATTTGCTAAAGATAGTTTTTGATTTTCACTTGGATTCTTGACACAAGGTACTCCAACCGTGGAATCATCAGAATATTTTACAATAAAGCAATTGTTCTCACTACATCTTAACGAATCACTTGCAATTGAATAAATGTTTGGACCACCAACTGTGCCTTGTGAAGATCCAAGAGAAATTTCAATAGGTTTACAGATAGTGTCCTNATTGAGCATTTTTTCTGAATTTACTTTTAGAGATGTTTACATGCTCCATAAAGTAACTATGCAGAGGATGACGTCTATTAAGTAGTATTTTGTTAACTAGTTTGCGATCTTCATATTGTCAAATTTCAAATGCATCGTCTAATTTTGTACAAAATCCCTTGGTAAAGCATCGCGTGAGAAATCTATTTATTCTCTTCATAGCTCCAATATCAACACCATATACTGAAATACCATAGCTAATTCTACTTAAAATAATGGATTCAAACACTTTGTTGACTTTTTCAATGGTGTAACCATTAGATTTTAAGTCTTTCAGAATATATTTGAGACCATTGAGACGAGATATTAGTTTATCACAATGATGTGTTGAATTTTAGGTTTGTCTGAAAAGTAATTCCTAAAATGTTACAATATTCAACACTTGAATAATTTACATTAGATGTATCACATAGGCATGTACTACGATTACTAAATGAAAATCGCATCAATTTTGCTTTGGTTTCATTTATCTTTAGATTAAAATTTGTTGCCCATTTTCTTATTTCATAATCAACATTGCTAAAGATAGTTTTTGATTTTCACTTGGATTCTTGACACAAGGTACTCCAACCGTGGAATCATCAGAATATTTTACAATAAAGCAATTGTTCTCACTACATCTTAACGAATCACTTGCAATTGAATAAATGTTTGGACCACCAACTGTGCCTTGTGAAGATCCAAGAGAAATTTCAATAGGTTTACAGATAGTGTCCTTGTACAAAAGTCTTTGTGATCTATTAACTGTAAACGAATAAAGCCATGAGCAAACATGTTTAGAATCCATAAATAAATCATAGCAAGAAGCTGCAGCTTCTTGGTCAATCGTATCAAATACTTTAGTAAAGTCTACCAACAAACTATGCATTCCACCAGAATGTTTATCCAATGATTGACACACTTGGTTTTGAAATGTTAGAAGGCAATCAGTTGTAGACAATTTTTTCCTGTAAGCAAATTGATAGATATCGCCTTTCTCAGCAATTGCAGGAGAAATAAAATACTTATGAATAATGGTCTCAAATATTCTAGAAGAGAGTGAGGTAATACTAATTCCCCGTATATCATTAACAGTTTTTGCAATCTTAACTTTAGGCAAGGGATAAACATCTGCTATCTTGTAGCAAGCAGGAAATTCTCCCGCTTCAAGTGACTGATTCCAAAGTTTATGATAAATTGGTGACAGTACATCCCAATAGTCTCTATAAACCCAGAAAGGTATACCATTTGGACCACAAGAAGATTTTTTACATTTTCGTAAGTGATATGAAACCACATTTTAAGGTATATGTGGTGCTGAGGATGACAAATCAAAACTTGGGGGGCTTCTTATGTTTATAATTAATACCTCGCTGAGATCTCGCAGCTAGATTTATGTTNAGCCATGAGCAAACATGTTTAGAATCCATAAATAAATCATAGCAAGAAGCTGCAGCTTCTTGGTCAATCGTATCAAACGCTTTAGTAAAGTCTACCAACAAACTATGCATTCCACCATAATGTTTATCCAATGATTGACACACTTGGTTTTGAAATGTTAGAAGGCAATCAGTTGTAGACAATTTTTTCCTGTAAGCAAATTGATAGATATCGCCTTTCTCAGCAATTGCAGGAGAAATAAAATACTTATGAATAATGGTCTCAAATATTCTAGAAGTGAGTGAGGTAATAC